>SJOL01008635.1:1000207-1137776 GCA_004794785.1 Opisthorchis felineus
GAATACTTCACTCGGCCAAGCTTATCTGCATTATGCTGGGTGGGGTGTACGTGCCGGCGATGTTGATTCAGGCCAATCTTCGTCGAAAAAAGGCGGGAACAATCAGCGCATGTCAATTGGGTGACCAAGTTCATACCAACACTTTCATTGTTGTGAACTCGATGGTGGGCTACCAAGCCAGCTTTCGATTTGCAGCACTTGCCACATTCCTCACACGTGAACCCCACGAGTCTCTCCTGTGTACTGGTTGGAACTGGTGCGGAGGCGTCAAATGATTCATAGTGTACATTGTCGAAAGTAACCAGCACATTGAAACCAAACAGGGTGGTTAGACCTGTCTGGATTTGTTGATATCGCAGCTCACCCAGACTGACGTCCGGGCTCCACAGTCGGCACCAGGATGAGGTGGTTCAGCTCGCCGACTTAAGCAGACTGGCCTAGACCACTTAGTATACGACTTGATATTGCGTTTTTTACCAGCCGAGAGTGACTTAAATTGAGGCAGTTCGACTTCGTTAATGGCTGTTTTCTGCTTGGCTGTGCGGTCTATGCATTTGTTCTGTCAGGAGTCGATGGAAGTCAGGGAAAATTGAGCCACATTGCATTTTCATACTTTAAGTGTTAACCGAGCGCTACACTTTATTTGACCATGCCCTTCACCAAACGCGATCTAGCCGTCTTGTTTCTTTTAAAAGAGGTGCGACAAATGCTTTTGGGAGCTATTTTTGAGCATCATCAACTAACGCTCGTGGGCACCAAGTACAAAGTACTAAGACACCAAATACACGCAGAATAATGTTTAGCCCGTTTTCCAGCACGGAAGAAGGAACAGTGAACAAGAGGAAGAAAACTAAAATCACCAACATTTTATCAACTAACGAGAAGGGCCTAATATTCCTTAATGGACTTCGGGATTACGTTATTAAAGTAAAAGCTCTGCTAGGTGACACATTCCAACGGCTGTGCTATAACATCAACAAAAGCTGAGGAAAGTGTAATACCTACAAAGGATCACAAAACTAGTAGCCTTGATAGCAAAATTTCAGGACTTGTCTGTCTCCCCGTTCTACGTACTACTGAAAGCAAATAAAGAAAGCCACCGAAACCAACTGCAGCATTCCCAGGCATGCCGACAAAAAACGCAAAATATTTTTGGAGCAGCTAATGAAAGCAAGCATGGAAGGAAAGCGAATAATGCTTTCATTTGACTCGAATGTCGTGAAAGTCCGTAAACCTTGCAAGTTAATTGTTATAGAAGGAGAATTTTCACAAATTACTACCATTTTGCTTAAACGAATACTTTCAATTCAAGGAGAAATAACACGTGCATCTACGGGGGAGCTCACTTTTAGAATTTATTGCATGTGTCATCATAAACCACGGAAAAAATCGCAACCCACCGATGTGTTTTTGCCACGTGGGCTGAGCTTTCTTATCAAAATAAAGCACATCAAAGAAAGCCATAAATGAGCTGCGGTTTAGCGGCAGCAAGTATATATCGGAGGAGTAAATCATGAACTACCCGCATTCTCAGGCGTCTTTAAACTAAGGCTGTCAATCGGACAACCACAACCCAGGGTCTTAACAAACGTCACACAGACTGACCAATTTCCTAGTTCTTACAGCAATCCTCCAAACCGTGGCAAGTAGGTTACTCCAAGAAACTATTCAAGAAAATCAAACGCAGCGCAGCCCTAAAGCGCCCTAGCTCGTACAAGAAAAATGCTTACGTAGACTTTTTCAGAGAACAGAACACCCGAGAAATCAAGTACAGCGAGACTTCTGAGAAGCTGGGTTCTCCAAATCAACACCGCAACGAGGAATAAAACGAATCGCGTTTCGTATATGAATTAAATTTCTGAAATGACTGCCAGAATGTCATGGCAACACAATGCAATATTGGTCCGCAAACCTACGAACACTGCGGACAACAATCGCAAAACAAAGGGGAAGGTTCGATACACTGATGAAGATCAATGTTGTAGGCAAGACTCGATTCGACGACTGTGATGAAGTTTCCGTTGAAGAAACATAAACAAGGCTTACTCTTGGACCTTAAGAAAATTAACGGGTTACCAAAAAGCACGCTCAAATACTGCTCGCCTGCTTTCATGACTGGATAGGGCACGAGTTAGACTGGAAAAACGTCTATTCAAAGGCTTAGGTGAGAATAAATGGAAGCATGATCCTCATCCGGGGCCGTCGTAAAACCCTTGTAGAACCCGTAAACTCGTTCTATCACACACTTAGGACAAAAGAAATTTGGAATTACAAACCTGGAAAGTGCATCATCGGGCGAACGCATAAATGAGGCTTGAAAATTGAAATCGAACAGATCAGTAAATTTATCCTCAATATACATCAGTCCATCAATCGAAGGACACAACAAAGCGGGACTGAAAAACAATTTCATAATGGAGACATTCAATTCACCTAGGAGGGCACACAGCTGCTCGTCACAGATTAGAAACACTGGATTCAATATGGGTGCTATTAGGTGATCAAACCAAACTGCAACTAGAACCGCAAACGTGCCGAGAGGAACTTATCCAACGGAACTACCAAATCTTAGTTATACAAAACTTAAGGCAGCACAGGTCGCAAGTGAACCGATAGAATCACCAGAAATCGTTCGTAAAAATTGCCGAATCTATCAAAATTGCATGACTGCGCATTGCGAGTATCTTATTCACTAGTTGGGAAACTTTCTTACAAATTTTTTTCCAAGCTCTACAAACAGATCAACAGCCATCTGATCAACAGCCAGAATGGATCGTTGAATGAATGAATAGATAAATGGATAAATAGTTAGACCTTTCCTGAACAGATTCCCATGTGTGCTATAAGGCACCGCGAAAGTTGTTGGTTATAAATACGTCTCAAACCGAAAAAGCAGTTAGCTGAACGAAGTTATCTGAATTATAATTTGTACAGTCTTAGAGTCAGCTAGCAACGGACTGAGTAAGCCTTTGTACAGAAAATTACCGAAGTGTTTAAGTTAGAGGACTTTGTTAAGTTGAATACAAAACTTTGCTGTTCAGAGATCTGAGTAGAAGCGTTAGGGTGCGTTGATTATTATCGATTAAAAAAGATGGTGCCCAGGCAAAAAGGATTTTGAGAGCCATCATACAGTTGGAAAGACCGAAAACTACTTCCTCCATAAAATATGGTCATAGTCCTGCTATTGAGAAGTCTCTGTTCTTGTGTTTAATGCAGAAGCAGTAATAAAACGACGAGAACGCGCAGTGTTGTAAGACTAGAAACGATCAAAATGACGTGGGATCCTGATAGATTATTATATTTTATAGAGAGTATGTTTTCAGTGCAAAAATGAAACACTTTTCGGCCGTACAAAGCAAAACAACGCAGCAAAGTCACAATGTCCCTCTACATTTCTACAAGCCGAGCCTTTTTGTGTTGGTAGATATGATGCCTGTAGATTGACAGTGGCCTAACAGGAAAAAGCGGTCAGCCATTCTGCTAGGCAAAGTTACAGAAAATTCAACCGAAACCAGAATAGGTGAAGAAGTCGTCAGATTAAAAGGAGAAAGTCGAAGCCTGAATAAAAACCTGAATTGCATAATTACCGTTATCCAGTGACAGTGCAATGAAATTCAAAATGAGAGCAAAATTGAAGCTTTCAGAACAAAATAAATATTTTCATCTTTTGCATTGGTTTTAATGGGACCAGGGAGGCGTAGGTCCCACCAGCAGTGCAGTGAGTTTACTGCAGACAGGCCCTTAACTTTGAGGTGTGGTGCCTCAGTAAATTTCTTACTGTCGAATTCTTTTGCATGCTTGACTCAAGGGTCACATGCAACCGGATAGGTAGCATTTGCATGAACTGAGCAGATTTTGGATAATTACAAAATACAAGGGTTGGTTAGAAAATAGCTACATCTGATCCCACCGGTTAGTTCATAAACCAAGTAGCCAAAACTCAAATTAATTATGGGTGTGAGACTGAAAAATTAAGTTTGCTTGTTGTGGTACGAAGAGCATTATACAAATATTTTAGGAGTACGGGATAAAAATGATGGCGCAGAAGCTTGAGGGAAATATGAATTTAGTAGAAAAAATTATGCGGCCATTGGTGAAAAATGTAAGTTTACAGTCGACCTTCATATTTTTTATGGAGCGCACTAATATTTGAAGCGAGCATGGGCAGATAACACGCAGTCTGTGTGGGCGTAAATAAGGAATGAATTCCCTGATTTTTTGTTGTTCACTGAGAAAATCGGACGAATTTGTTACAAGGAAGAGTAATAAAGTTGTGACAGGATTGTTGTTTAACAAAAATTGTTGACTTTCCACGATGCAAGGATTGTTTCGTTAGACCGGCCCTGGAACACGCTGTCAATGTACGCTGTAGGAAAAATGCACGTTAAGTGTTCAGCATGTGGGCTTCGAAACCCTTTTTGGCATTGACAGTTTGGTGAGTGCTTTAAAATCAGTGGGTTCTATTGCTGCGCTTCCCTCGGTCTTAATACCATGTCAACAGGACGAAGTGCCTAGGAACCTGTAAACTATGCAACATACCCTAAGGGCCATCACAGGAATTTGTAGAATCCAGGCTAGTGTGACGTCCACTTTTGGCTTGATGAGGTACCTGTGCATCACATACTTTCTAGAAGTTTTTAAAATAAATGTATGAGTCATGAGTTTACCAAGGAGGTAAGGTTTAATGTAGTGATGTTATGCGACTTCGTGAGAGGGAATATGTTTTAGATATCATGGGTTTAGTGATTACCAAGTTGGTCTTCCCTTACTGATCTGTCTGTGGCCAAGTTGTCTATACAAACTCTACCTTAGTCTGTAGGAACATTAGGTTGGTGTATCGTATTGCTGATAAGAAGCCAGAGCACATACATATGGAGGCAGTAGCTAGTAAATAAAGTGTATTCCGTTTCATATTGAACACTACACAATTAGCGTTACTGTGATAAAATAGATAACAACGCCATCAACGTTACACTTTTGAAAACAGTCTCCTCACTAATTTGGCCATGTGCACGCACTTAGTAGCTATAAGTTCGGAGGATGTTTTGGATGTTTTACACTCAGAAGAACGCACACTACCATCGGCGTCTGTTGCGTTGCTGGCTAGAGAAGATTCATCGGCGAAACTCCATCGTGCGTACTTCGTGGACCAGGATGCTCGTATCCCTTGTATCCTCTGTCTTTTTCAACTCGGTAGGTCCGGGTTTACAAAAATTCTATTCAGAATTTGCTGTTTTTTACCGGGACATTTTCGTTTCAGAGGAAGAAATTCAATGGACGTCGAGCAGATCTCTGGTGTAGGAAGTGTTTCAGTCATGCGGACTACAAAAGGGCTTTTGCATGGGGAATTGTTTCAACTAGAAATTATGCTTCCATGAAACACTGTCACTTACTAGATTTCAGTCCCTTTTTACAGTGACACTAAGAGTAAAAAGCCGGCTATGGTCTCAAGCAAAGATTTCATCTTTATTACAGCTGTATCAAGAAAATATTCTAATAACTCGAATACCTTGCGGATACGGGACACAAAAAAACAAGTTGAGGGTTTATGCTTTAAACAGAATCGATCTATCAAAATTATTTCAGCGGCTAATCCCGAATTCAATCTCATGAATTACAATTACTCTATCCCCAAACACACTTAACTGTGTCATAATGGAACAACTAGCCAGTCAATTCGAGAAAAATGTTTTTATTTGCTTGCTGCCTAAGTTGAAACTGTTCCAAAACTTCTATGCTCATACTTTTCCAGTCAGTCCCAGATTTATACCCTGTCAATAAGAATCTCTGGATAAGAAGTGTACTCAAGTTTTCATGAGAATTTGCCTCTTCCAAAGTCTAACAAGTTGGTTCAACAAGAGCCAGCAGAACACAAATTTGGGACGTGTTTCTACACTGCACTGCTCCAGTCGTTCACTGAGCACACTAAGGAGCAGCGCTTGCGTCTGAACAAGTTTCATCAGTATTGATCTTGGCTGTTGACATTCTCACGATGACAATTTGAGCACATAATTACGCAGTTCTGTTGGCGAACGCGCTGTCTGTTGAATCCCACCTCATTCCGTCTAATATCTGGATATTTGTGACCAAAATCAACCAAGTCATGGTCTTTTGATTAGTATGTAATCAATGAACTGAACCACTGTGAATGCATAGCTAACTAAAGCTTTTAAGGTGAATTTGAAGACACGAAAGATGTTGCTTAGTTGCGGAAGCACCTTAGTTTCATTTGAAGAGCTATTTCGATGATGGGGTTTGTTCTTTAGTGCCTGTACGGGCTTCCTCCAGTTTCTTGCAGCTTTGTATCCTCAAATCTTCGACGCTTAATCTTCTTCTGGTTCGTCACGTTCACGAAGCTTTTGAGCAAACTCCTTACCCGGTTCACGTAACTTAATTTTGATTAGCTTTAAAACTTTTCGAATTGTTACGCAATTCTTGGTGGGCTCGCGAATGATTCGGTCAGTGCAGCTTCAAATCACATAACCTCCGTTTGAATTATTTTGGTTCCTTAAAGCTGATTTTCCCACCTTCCCACTTGATTTCTTAATTTTTTTATTCCGTACACAAGAAATCAACTTAACTGGCATACATATTGTATCCACAAATAAGTCGAGTATGCTAAGCGCATAATGGAATTAATTTTGATGCAAAATATATATATTGCGGACCACGGGGCCTTTTTGCTCTTTTGACATTCAAATTATCCTGAATACCATAAAGGTTACCCTAAAACGACCTCAGAATCAATTTGCACAAAAGAATGTGAGGAAGCACTAATAACCGTGCTGTTGTGCATTTTGCTTTTTCTTTGCGAGTGTAAAATATCAGATAAATAAATAAGCACAACAAACGTTTTTACCAGCGAAACAAAACGGCAAAAGAACACTACATTTTGTAACATTAAAAAATTAGTTATATTCACGTAGTAACTTTCCCACAGCTTTTTTGAGGTCGAGCCTACTGTTCAAAAATGGTGGATGGTAAAGCAGCCCTTTCAATTTGCTCAACACAAATCATTCATGAAATGTTAACATGGAGGTAAGTTCAGCTATCCGTCTTTAACTAGACAGCCGTTTCCAGGGAGATCTGTGTTTCGTTTTACGGAGGCCACGCTATTTGCGTCAAAGACGGTGAGAAGTGTAGCGAATGGGTGGGTGATTCACCCAGCTTCTTGGAAGCAAGCAGTTCTTAGTCACGAATATATTTTATTGGAGCAAGCAAAGTGACATCGAAAGTGTTTTAAAAGAACCCACAAAAGAATGTCGACAAAGTTATTATTTGCCTGCGTAAGCTTTGGGATTAGACAAACGAATGTAATAAAGAAGTGCGAAGATAATGCTTGACTTACGGACAGATCAGAGAAAGGGTTAATTTACTATCCACATCGCCATCTGAAGTATGAGCAGTATCTCCTTTTAATCAGTATCCTAGAAGTGATATTTCAATGAAAAATTTAATCCAACCTGACACCTTTGTATGAAAATGAACCTGGTAATTATCGATTATTCCTGCACTGCGCTGAATACACACACATGCGTAATATGCTTATTGTTGATCAGCCTGTTACAATCAACGAAACGAGGCTGCAGATCGTATCATCCGCTGCTCCATGAAGGCAATGAATAGAAACCCTTTTGCAGGACCAGACGCGTGAAGATCGAAAAATAATTCAGAAATATTTCAAGTCTGCCTGAGAACCTTCGGTCAGTGAACGTGATTGGCAAAAGCATGCGATATCGTTTACAGACGTCAAGGAGTGCTATGCGTTATATTTCACACGGTAAAATTGACGAGTTACCTGAGTGTTCGTTCACATTACTGCAAGCGAAGGCAGGCAACTTGAATTTTTCATAGCAATCTCACCCATAGTTTTCCCGTTCCGCTTCGGAACGTTGGAAATGGTCTAGTTTGGTCACTTGTTGTCAATATTTTGCATAGGGAAAAACCTTAGCTTAAAGTGAGCACTGTACTGAACCTACATGGTCCTGATATACCCATCACAATCTCCAAACACAGAAACCCAGGCATAAACACAAAGTCGGGCTTCTTGTTACTATCCTAGAAAGGTTTGGTACTGTGAAGTGCATTGTTGCGTTTCTCCTTTATGCAATCAGAAAGCGGAAGAAGCTTTGAAATCGCGACCCCACTGGTTACGGTTAACTTATTTGCACTCATCAATTTTCAATTTGCCCAATGTGGTAACATTCCGCTAGCTGAATAATATTTACCAACGTGTCATTAACATACAGACACTAGGAAATTTTACGTTCTAGCAAAAAATAACGTTTTTGTCATTCAGCAACAGAAATTGAACAACAGAAGATTTAGGGTTAGTATTCATTGTTTCGCATAAATTATATGTTTTCGTGATCTACTAATTAGTGAAAATATTATCTACTCCTGTCGGTTCTCATGGACTCTGTACTACGTGTCTCCTCTTTTCAGAACACAATGCCCTTCACACATCTTCAAATGGCTACGGCGGGCAAGTAAGGGATTATTAAACAAGTGATTCGTTCTGCAAAGTAAGTAGGGAAGCATAGCTGTTCTTTTTGAAAGATGCATAATTTGCAATGATGTGCCCATTAGTCTGCTTTTTCTTGTTCCAAACAAGAAATTCAAAACACTTCTTGATATAACTGTCATTGCCTTGATATTCAACAGCTAAACATGACTACAATATAAACCTTGTGTTTTGCTGGTGATACGTAACTTACTTTGATGACATGCCGTTTCATTTTTCATGCAGTATTAGCAAAAAAGCCCTCAGAATACTCGGTGGGAATCCTTAAATTTTCCAATACGATTAGCTACCAGGTTAAGGTATTCCATGAGATTTCCGACCCTCACGTTTCATCCCAGGAGCCTTGGGCATCATTAATCCGAAATGCATCAACTCGCTATATTTTCCATGCAAATTTACCCTGGTTACGATAATTCGGTTACTCTGCATTTTTATTGGTAAGAATCATAACATTCAACCCTGAGGTACTTGGCCCAAAATGGCATGGATTCAAAATCCACGTGTACAAAACACTAAACATTCAGGCTGTTCCATATGTAAACCAGGATGGTCTGATTCACTACGTGGGACACTTTTTCTAGGTGATTCAGCGTCTTTTACGAACGCACCTGCGTGTCTAAAATCTTGATACACACTTCCACTTGCAAATTATCTCTGCTTGCTTTATCTAAAAGCTGATGTCCCAAGATAATTATAAGGCTTTTTCAGAATTGATAAACTTCGAATGAATTAATGTATAACCTATACATGTCTTACGTTAGGAAGTTTATTATTTAAACTTTTTCTTTTCAATCAAACTTAACAAGTCAGTGACGCCAATAACCAAACTTATTTTCCCAAAAGATTTTACGACAAAAGATGACAGTACCATGGCAGTGAACAAGGTATTATTTAGTTAGTTGTGTAACTGTTACTCAGATGCTTTTCTTCGCTCTACTGCCACAAAACGAGTTTGGTTCCAGATGACTTATTATTGTGTCATAGCAATTGTCAATATTCATCCAGATACTTGTTCTTGCTATTTTAATCAATATGAAACAAGCGATAGTTTTATAGAGAGCTTTCAAACAGCCACAAAGCCCAATCCCCAACAAATATTTGCGTTCATGCTTTATGACCGAAATGTAGTATGTGCTAAGTAAGTAGTTTTGTAACTTGGATACGTTTATATTGTTGCACATGTTTTGTCCCCAGTCCCAACGTTTCCACTGAAATTATTAACAACAAAGCGCTAAGAATTGCGACGATTACCTCAGAACTGAAGCGTTTGAGAGCTTGCTGGTTTTGGGGATTTTGAGGCAGACTTCGTTCAGTACCTTTAACTGGAAATAGCATTCCAACCGGTAACTGGGTAGATTTCTGCACAAACTATTCTGATTGCGGCGTTGAACAAATAATACTGCTTTGAGGGACTGTCGTACTCATGGATAAGCGAGACTAAGCGAAACTGACGTGCTACCGACGGCGGCCGACTGATGCTCTAACGAGAAAGTAAAAAAATATGGCGGAGGACGAAAATACTCTATTTCTACTTTTGGCCACTTAAGATATTTTAATAGGTGAGTCTCGTCAAACCAACGGCGAAACTACTGCAAGAAGGACGTATCAAACTTACATCACTCCGGGCTGAGTGTTTCACTCAAGGTCAGGCCCTAATAAGACAACACTAATACACAACGCGAGACAGAACTAACAAACATTTCTGATGACTGACTTCCTAATGGTTGCTGTGCATTCACTTCAGCAGTCACATAATTTCGATCCTGGTAGTGGTCAGATGCTTTCAGACTCCTTGTCATTTAGGAAGGAATTTCTGTGGATTTGGTATAAAATTGCACCAATACTAATCCAAACTCCATCCACTTTTTCGTTATCTTTTTGGGGAGGAGTGCAGACTGTTCTTGTGGAAATGCGGAGTTGAAGAGGGCAAATTTATCTCGGTGTAAGAGTGGGCGCTTTAAAGTGCAGTTTTTATGGAGTTCAGAACATACGGAGAAAACGCGGTCAGGAACACGCTCCATAGACTCTGGTTTTCTCTAACACATGTGATACAGGTCAACCATTAGTTGTATCTCTGTTGGCCAAAGCTTTGATCGACCGTTTTCGCAGAGAGTACAGAATCGTCCCTTCACTTGAGAACCATTTACCCAGGCAGCATTTGCATGCGCGCCGTTTGCTAGTAAAAGCTTTGCTCACCAGACTCCATCCATTTCCAACATTTCAGTTAGTCTAACATAACCATCAACGCTCCCAATGTATGTGATTTGCTATCCTTCTCGGTGCACCTAGCTTAATTACACATGCAGACAACTGCCTCCTGCAGTACTCAACAGATATTGGAATAACTGATAATGGTAACGGTTTTATTAATGATGATTGGTTTGTCCATATGTGTTAATTATCAATGTGTGATTTCAGCTCCTGAACCTCGTGAATGGTGAGCACGAAATTGTCTTTGGAGATCTGGTGTGCTTCGACAGTCTGCTGGGGTGAAACCACGTGGATAGCACTCTGAATGGACCAGCTCGCTACGGCCTATTTTTCTGGAATTTTATTTGCGTATTGACCTTCGAGACTTCAGCCGTTAGTTGATTTATTCAGCTCTTCAGTACATTATGAAGCGGGCTGACAGAGGTATTTAGGTTGCTTCAATTTCAGTCAGTTTCCAAAATGCTACCAGGTGCAATCCAACTCCATTGTAGTCTCCCTATCGTATAAATTGTGTCCAGGAACATCCGCAGATACAAATATCTGTTCCTATGCAATGAGCATTATCGGAAGGATGACAACAAAACGTGCGCTAAGTAAGTGCACACCATCGGCTATCTTGTCACTAATGGATACGCAAAACGGTTAACAGCAAATGCACTGGCGAATTTTCTCAAGACCAACAACTAGCTAATCAGTGCGCACCATAACGTTCTTTCAGATTAGATATTAGGTATCGTACAGCGATTTTACACGGGTTTGCCACAATAATTTGAAACACTAGCCTGCGTTTACGATGTTGTTTCTCAGTTTTCGTTCTTCTTTGGGCTGTTTCACATAAGACATATAACCACGGTTGAGTGAGACACTCGCCCATCTTCCAGCTCTACGATAGGCTCTTACTATGATCATGTGCGTTCAAAACTTCAAGCCCGACTAATAATATAATTTTCGTAATTGCACTCAGTTGATCAGCGTTTTGCTGTGTACGCGAACAACCTACGAGATGCCGAAGCTAGACACCTCGTCAGTGATTTCAAGGATCCTCATGGAAATCCGTGTGAAACATCCTTGCATAACGGCTTTCCTGATTGTGGCTTTGCCGGTTTCCAGATTGTTTCAGCTGCGGTTGTGAATCGCAGTTAAAACGCCAAAAGACGTTTCAGGTTGTTTAGCTGGACGTCATAATTCATACAGGGTTAGCCCGACTACCTGTAACAATAAAAGGCTTAATTTATTGTGACATGCTGTTGCGTTGAATATAAAGGGCATACTATTCATAAGGTATTTCGAGTATCTAGGCAAGCTTCTTGGCAGTTTTCTAGAGCGATGGGAAATTCCTGTGCAAGGGGACAATATTAAAAGATCAAGAGAACGGTGTGGAGATTTGGAATCAACAACTGCGGAAGCACTCATTTTGCGCAAACTAGACCAGACTTCCGCGTCAATCGAAATCAATGACCTCATAGTCTTTAACCATTTGCTTTTGCTGTCCATTAGCCACCTAGATCTAAATGTTACTGAGGGCATTTGTGCGGCTGAAACGCGTGAGCTTGGAACGCAACGCACGCTTCAAATTATTTTGCCAGTCGGTGAACCGTCAGTGTGCACCTATTGACATTTCTTTTTTCCCGCTACACAAATTTCAGAGGTGTTCATGAATGAGGCTTAAATGCATCCAAGAATCTGAAACTACCCATCAAAATGCATAAAAAATGGGGAAGAAGTACTGTTGCTAATTTAATTTTTTCCCCTTGGAAGCACAGACTCGCGTGTACTGTGGCAAATAGTCAAATCACAAGTGAAAACGGTCTAGTGAACTAGCAATCAACAGGACTTGAAGGTTACCGCATACTGTCCTATTATCAAGTTCTGCCAGAAAATAAGTGAAGGTAAATAGATTACACCTTCGCTTGTCCAGCTGACGTTTACCGTGTTTGCTCATCCAACTATTTTTCCGGGTGACCTCTGCAATTCGCAGTTGTTTTGCATCTTGAAGGAGCGTTGTGCAGAAAGAAGCACAGTGAACAACTGTTTGCGTGTACGAGTTTATCGATCGTGGTGAAATCAATAGATCATAAACGATAGTACGGTTTACTTATACGTCCCTTTTATTGGTCCAAAACTTTGGAAATATAAAGTAGATATAATATCCAACGCCAACCGCGTACGAAACATTGGACTACTTTGGAAGTCATCGGGTTTAATCAGCACGATTGTGGTAGAGTGGTTCTAGTGACACCATCATTTCCGCTAGCAATTTGCTGCTTAACTTCAGCTTATCCGGCTGCTTTGAAAAAATACGGCTGAAGTGCAAAAAGTGCAGATTGCTTACATTCTTGTAGACGCAAATTTACGAATCAGATCTTTCAATTCGATTGTGATATGATGCAAAAAGTAAGTGGCGAGGTTAAATAACATGCCTCAAGCTGTTTGAAATGCCCCTTTCCAATTCCTTAAACTTAACGGAAAACCATCAAACGTTTGTTAGTATGTGACGTCCCAATATCATAGAGCGCATCATGCACTTCTAAAAGGTTGTTATCTTCTGGGTGGCAGAACCAAAAAGGTAGTAGAAGGTCTTCACTTACTAGTCCTGAGTGTTTTCGTGTTGGTTAGGTTTTTCATTTCAACCGGTAGGTCTTTACGTAAGGCTCAAAATTCTTAATAAGCTCAGATAGATGTCTGTCTGTATTTTGTACTGCATTTTGTATTTGTATTTGTATTTTTTTGTATTTTGTATTTTGTACTGTGCTCATGGGTAAAGCTAGTGTGACTTCCAAACACCGGTCCTCAGAACATAAGCTGCAAATTTTCGAAGGAAATTCATAACTTTAGTGTGAACCAGGCAAGACTGACAGATTTCTGTAAAGACCCAATCTTTAACTTATTGGGTTATGCATTTGTATTCACATACCACTCTGAAAATGTATTTCTGAGACCTCAAGAGAAATCTTGTAGAAACTGATTTTGAGAGGCGCTGGTGTGTCGAGATGCTGTCGAATATCGGTAAACTAAAACCGATCTATACTAAAACGTTAACACAAAGACGGTAACATGTTTCCCGTGCTTCCAGTGACCAACTAACTTCATCCCGTGCGCTTAATTTACTGAAATCTGGATAATTTAGTGAAATTTTTCCTTCACCTTTAACTTAAACGGCATACAAAGTAGATCTAAGCATTTGACTGTCTGAGTTAAAACTTATCGGAGTCGCCGAACTAACCGGATGGTTACGCCACAAATCAATTCTCTTTTCTAGACATTTCGTAACAGTGTCCAAAAGGGCATTCTACAGCAACCCACAAGCCACATATATTTTCCTTTCCATAACCGGGTTCTCTTGCAAAACGTAAGCAACAAATAACAGCGGATGACATCGTGAGTTATTTGTGCATCAGCATTTTTTCACGAGGCCTACTCTTTCTGGAGCACTCCCAAACAAGAAACATGGGAATGATTATTAACCGGGAGAGTTGGCTAATGGCCGGAAAGGCACGAGGGGCGACTAAACATATGCTCTCATTTGAGGCTGCATTTCCTATTGTTCTTCAATCAAAGGAAACGTCAGCTTTGATATTTTCAGTGATGAATAAAGAACCAAGTCGGTAAAAGAGCATGTTTGTTAAACTCCAAAAAAGTCAAATAAAAAATAAAGGAAATTTCGGTGGAATTTCAGTCAAGCCAACATTGCCTTTTGTGGTGGTTCTGAAAAACAGAAAGCAAAACGGTAAATGCTGTGTACTAACAAATATAAGGCTTGCTGTTGAGAACTAACAACAACCCAACGCTAGTGCTGAAATCCACATAAGTTATGGTTAATTTAGGTTAGTTTTATCATCACTCAGGATGTTCGAGGAAACCAACTTCAGCCCGAAAAATAGACAGTCGACTAATTTCAACCTGTGTATTATATATGTTCATGATAAGATGAAACGTTTCTGTGTGTATGACAAAATACTGTGCCACCATTTACCTATTAAAACACGGATATTTTGCAGGGCAACCAAACCAACCGCTGGATGGATTTCGAAATAGTACAACTATGGAAACGAGAATTAAAAAGTTAGCCAAAAATTCCAATAAACTATGATGGATTTCAAT
This sequence comes from Opisthorchis felineus, assembly GCA_004794785.1. Taxonomy (NCBI): domain Eukaryota; kingdom Metazoa; phylum Platyhelminthes; class Trematoda; order Opisthorchiida; family Opisthorchiidae; genus Opisthorchis; species Opisthorchis felineus. The sequence continues at coordinate 1,015,044 of SJOL01008635.1, forward strand.
GAAGAGTTCCTTCATTAAAAAATGTCAATTTATGTTGAAAAGCCGAGAAGCACTGTATTGGTGTTTTGTCGTTGTTAGGAATCAACAGTACTGCATAACTCACAAATCTCTCTGAAGATTCCGAAAAGAAAAGTAGATGCCCTATGAACAAACTAACATGCAGGATGTGAATTCAAACAAGATATCCTCAACACCTGTCAAGTCTAGGTATTTCTGTTAAGAAAATATTGCATGCACTTCCGGAGTGCGAAGTCGTAATTATCATTGCAGAAGGCATCTAAATTGGATCAGGTGACATTTGTTGGATTATGGGTTGGTGACAACATGTATTAAATGCAAGTCGGCCACAATGCTGATCAAACACTGCTGGCCAAGTGTTTTCTGGGACCAACCAAAAGTCGGCAGTTCTCAACAAAGATTTTGTTCTGTACCTGAAGTTAACCCTTGTCAATCTTACGAAACTGAAGAGAGGTATAGAACCGCAACCTTCTGATCAATAGTTGAACACTGAACAGTTCGGCCACAAGCGGCTGCTCAGCAGTGTGCTTAGCTCTCACTTAGGGTGGGTATACTGCCACTTAGCCCTCAGTCAAGGAAAGCATATCACATGGTCAAGTATTTACTGGTTTCTCTGGTGAGGAACTCACAAAAGGAAGTTTCATTCATCTTGTGAAGTGGTTCTCCCTCTGAATCCCAGATAGTAGTGTAAGATGTCGTGGTTTTCGCTTGAGATTTCGTCCTGCCGGTAAAGCCAGTCTACATTAAAAAGCTGGGGAGCACTTTACAGCTACTCCATCCCTACTTGGAATCATAAACTGTGCGCATCTCATGGAACATTAGAGAGTCTCGAACCTCATCATCCTCTAATTGGTAGCTCTTCACACTGTCGCTCGTCGTCGGAAGGTTAATGTCCGAACTAGTAGCCGGGATGCTGAGGATTCGAAATACCACTCGTTTTCGAGAGATTTACACTGTTGATGATCTCCAAAAAGGTTGGGACGGTTATACAGTACTTTTCTGCTGAATTCACTCACAGGATGAAATCACAACAGACAGTTCCGAAATTTCATACTACCGACTATCCGAAGTTCGTTTGTTAGTCTCTCATGAAATATCCATGAAGTGCCCAGTGGTGATGGACCTGTTGTACTGTGCTTCCAAGCTCTTAATCGCAATCTGACTTCATTTGCAGCATAATGTTTCATAATTAAGTGGACTTAGTTGCTCCGCTTAGTCATAAATTTTAGTAGCTGAGAACAAACAGCTAACCGGACGAAAGTGGTAACAGCTCGGTGTCCCACACGGTTTACGGTCATCCGCTTTTTAAACCCAAAAATTTTTGAGGAGCATAATCTACTGTATCGAAAGTTTGTGACTTGGAAACCACGGATTTCGCATGCGAACATATGGTACAGTTGCAGTACCAAGGTACCCTGCGGTTAAAGGTGAAGGTTATATTTGCGTCTCTGTCTTATAGCAAAAAAAACTAATCGAAGTTACTGTGCCTACCCTCAACGAATCGGAAGCCCTGTAGGCACAATATACTTTTAGGCCGTCCATAATTACTTCCCATGCACTTAGGGGGCTGGATAGCTCAGTGGTTAGAGCACCAATCTACTGACCGGAAGGTCCGTGGTTTGAAACCGACCTCTGCCTCTCGGCTAGGCTTGAGCAACCTGGCAGCATCCCAGCCCTCGTGATTCCTTCTGGTGGCATTGCATTTTCGAATCAACAGGTGCTACAGCTGAACGATTTACTTTTTTTCGCGTGCACTTAATGCCAACTACTACATGCCGTCTGGCAATGACGTTTACTTTTGATGAGTTACTTATGACCCTTCAAACATACTCCTAGAGAATCACTACCTGGCATACCACAGTGATCCTTTATTTTATGCCAGGAAGATGGCTCAGCATTGTACCAAATCCAAGATATATGTCTTAAGGAGTGCAAAACCCTGTCCAGACCTTTAACAAGCAGTTCGTATTCTCCGACACAAAAGGTTAACTTTGCAATGTCGAAATTCGCCGGTAATTGAAAACCAATGTAGACTGAGTGATATTAAGATCAGTCACCTCATCCGACTTAAAAACTTCCATAAAAAGAGCACCCAGTCCACAACTCCAGTTTTTTTGTTGGAATTGTAATCCAACTGGAGGCAAACCCCGTCTTCGTATAAAGATCACTCGGTATTTCAGCAGGTACCCGTTTTTCATCAGTGTAGATTGCTTATCAGAAAGAGATATCGATAATCTCCGTCCGATATACGAATAGTTGTTTTACCCATTTTACTCATAAAAATACAATTGACATTGAGTTACTAGTATTTTTACGGTACGAGCGAGAACATCTTTCCACCATTGCCCGGTTTCCATAACCTGCCCATGAAATTACACTGCATTGATGGGATAACAACTATTACTCTTTCTACAGGATAATGGATGCCGAGTGCAACTTATGTATGCGCAACTAGTTCAGGTGTTAAAATGAGGCAGCTGACATTTCCAATGGCAAGCATGCTCGTACGAACACCGATCTGTGACATCCTTTTCAAACGTTTTCGCAACCTTCCCATGAGCAATGGCTGGTGGATTGATTAAGTTAGAAATAGATTAGAATGACTAAGATTTTGGCAGTCTTTGGTAAGTAGTGATGCGGTGAGGTGACGGAATGTGCCAGCGCCTTTTCGTAGATAGATATGTTATCATTGTTCTAACTGCTTCTAGAAATTCTACACCTGTCAAACGAGACGGGGTGTGGGTTCGCTAAATTACCAGTTTCATAAACATCTGAAGGAGGTGATCCACAAATGTCACCCATTCTCAACGCCCAATAAGTAATCTGTGTAAACCTTAGACCTGTTCCGACCATCTTTGAAAACCAGCAGCAGTCAATATTTACCACCTGTTTCCCTCAAAACGAAACCAGGTGACGCTTATTAGCTGTGTGAGACTTGAAAGCCATACTGTTCTGCAAGCCTTGCAAAAAGGAAAGATGTAAAACCTACATAATAAATTAGATTTTAAAAGTAGAACTTCACAATTTCTGCCAGTATTTTGATTTGGAATATTTAATTTGGGAAAGGGCACGAGTTTTTTTTGGAATTAGGCATTCCTCCGGCAATTCTCCGGAAACACGGTGCCGACCAATGATCTCAATTGCTAGTGGTTATTTCAATCTGTCATGAGTCAGCATACTCGCAAACCATAAAACCATCAGCATACTAAGATCCACTCAGACTAAATGAAGAATTAAATGGCCTAATACAATAATACAGAATACAGCGCAGCAACAAACGCTTCTTTGGAGCGCTTTTGAGCCTGTTTGTTTCACATTCCCAGTCAACTTTTAACGGTTTCATGTAAACTTACAAGTACGCATGGGTCTTGTTAATGGACGTACTGTTGACAAAACTAAGGTACCCGACTAAAAGCAGCTGCTATGACAGCCCCAGATAAATGTGAATTGTTTAAAGAATTTTCATCTAATCGTAGGGTCGTTGCAGAGGATAAATATACCCATGTGATTAGTATGTACCACATTTAGTTAACTGGGGCGGAGTGAGTAGTAACTAGACAACCAAATACACAACAAAAGCAATGGGAGTGCTCTTTTAGGCATAAAAGCTGTTCCTCCATGCGAAGTCTATCCAAGTGGAAAGAATTGGCTTTTCCAATAGGGAGCTGTATAAATGTGCTTTCTTTAAAATCGAGTTACTAGTGAGTAGTTAAAATGATCAACTAATTGACCATAGACGTTCATTGGGGGCACGATCGGTACCAACGTACAGGGCTATAATGCAGGTGGATGTCTACTCATCTGATTGGACCCCAAACGCCCCGATCGAAAATTTCTCGGTGGAGATACTCTGATGAGTTTTTAAGATGAGCTCCTGAGTCCGTCAACTAAGGCAGTTATAAACCACAGGCTTAAAACGTGGCCGATTAAAAGGAATGGAAATTGGAAATTAACTCAGAACGTCCCAGAAATAGTTGCCACCAGCTCCGTCAAACGGCGGCACTGGATCATTCTGTTCATTTGCGTAGAAACGAAGCTTCATCTTGCCGGTAAAAAAGCCGGTCAAAATATTGAGAAAACGGATGTGCCCGAAAACACTGTACTGAACGAAAAAAACTGTGTTTTTTCTGACCTATATCTTTACCTCTCTCTGATGGGGATGAGACTAAAAGAATAGAATATGCAGAATATCCGCTCGGATTGACAGCCTTCCACGGAATATTTCGTTGAAAAGTCATTCAGTAATAAGATCCCTTTGCGTTCATTTATGTGGCACGGATATTTTCTTCCACAATCATGCTTAAAGTAACAATTTATTCATAAATATGAAGAGCGTATTTCCTAAAGTAGCTTATTCCGTTGAGCAGTGTGAAGTACGAACATGAAAAATTACAAGCGAATGGTAACATTCCCACCATCCCCAACAGCCATGCACTTTTAAACTACAGTGAAGTCACCAATGGAAAGCTGAGACTTTATGATAGCGCTCAGCCACTGGAACGACTATTTGGCGCCAAGCTGAATTAAGTCCATTTCCGGGACCAATCTCAAGTGTGTGTAGCGTGCAGGCAAGCGAATTGGCAGTAAAAAATCAGAGGTAATTTTTCCGTTTTGATAAGCACGCCACGCTAAGTCAGTTTTATTCAGCTTGGTACAACTTGTGTGTCCATAAAACCATTGGCATCAACCTACGACAACTTTTTGCAGTAAAACTACCACTAAGTCTTTGCTGATTCGGTGCCAGAAGGTAACTCCGGGGGTTACGTATATGTGACTATCCGTTTAAAATTACATCTATGAAATCGGTTCATCATCGTAGAACGGAAGCGGCTAGAGTGTGCTTTCAAAAACTTTTGGTTTAAGTAAGTGCATGAACTCTCAAGGCAGAACCTTAGTCAAAACACTTGTTCAGTCCGAGCAGGAATGTTTGTCCCTGTGAGCTAATCTCGTTGGAGTCAACTGAATGCCCGGTTTACAAAAATCTATCTGGAAAAGCAAAAAAATGTATGTCCTAACGTCAGCATTCGACAAGTTTCTCGGGGTATTTTTGATGATATCTCTCGGATTAGCTAGATGATGTATACCTGAGATGAATTCCCTTTTAAAGGATCACATGTTTTCTCTGAAACTTACTCTGCTCACTTCAGGGCTGGACGCACGTCTTGAAGCTTCTGCTTGGGAAAAATTAAGAAGAAAGTGTCAAAAATAACTCCGGAGCTAAGCGGCTTCTTTCCTCTTTTGGCAGTCTATTTATAAAAATGGTCATGAAATGAACTCGATCCGACAATCAAATAAAGGTCAATAGTGTCCTGAAACAGCGTAACGTTTGTGCAAAAGGCAGATTCACCATGACACACTACTTCTGAAGTTGAAAACATCTCTGCGGACATAGCGCTAAACTGATTGGGAAGTTTCAAACATGTTTCTTGCTCGCACATATGTAAAAGCTGTTTTGTGATGCGTAGTAAATTATGCAGAAGAGCTGGTGCGATTCAAAGCGTGAGATTAGTTAAGTGGAACACAGTTATCTGTGCGAAATAGAGCTGTTAGACGCCGCCGTACTACACAGGCTAGCATAACGTACTGGAGTAGACCTCCTGAAAGCGGTTATCGAACCGCATCAAAAAAGAACGCAAATATATAGAAAACCTGTAAGAAACCCAAAACAGGACAGCCAAGCCAGGCCTTTCGTTAACACGTCGCAAGCTTCCAAACTCACGTTATTGCAACTGAAAACTGAGTCTTTTATTGCTTATGGGAAACTATGCTAGATGCCGCCACTGTTTGCATGCTGCAGCAGTAATTGGATTTAGGAAGAAAACGAAGGTCGTGCTGGCTAGTTATTCTAGTAGGCTTCTTTGGCCAGATTGAATTCAAACGGTTCACAATGAAGAGGATTTTCAAGCTAACTCGATGAAGAACAAAATAAAGTCGTTTCAAGACGACCACTTAACATGAAAGCGTGGAAATCAATCGGTGTCTTTACATGTCTGTTACGTACAAAATATCAACTGTACCCTCAAAGTTCCGCTTTTTGAAAAGACGTAGTGACTGAACAAAGTACAATTCAAGCCGCAGTGCGGCTTTCTGAAAACATGACCCTGAGAAAAAAACAATTCTCAGAAGTGTCAATTTTGCCCCACAGAAGAGATCACTTCCGTTTTTGATGTTGAAGGTGACATATCCAAACATGGCACACAGCAGCGTGGGCTGACACATGTTTCATCACCGTAACTGTAGACACAGATGACCCATCAGAATTCGAACGTGACTCAAACAGGATAAAAAAATTCCAATAAACCAACGGATTTCGAAGAAGTAAAGACTTTATGCCCGCTTACTTCCGCCGTGTAGAACACGGTTCTGAACTAGTCAAAAGCAGGGGAAAATAACGTCCTGGCTTTGAGTTTAGTTTTATTAATGTCCCCTTCCACGAAATCCTGGGCTATTTAACCAGGCTGCTATCTACACAGATTATACTTTATATCCGTATTTTATATACACGTGTATTGAGTGTACTGTACTGAGTTCCTCAAAGCTTTAGTCTCACTATGCGCCAAAACTTTTCGTGTTAGTTTTCAGTAATCAGCAACCATGCGGATAGATGGAGCAGCTGCGGTCAAACCATCTTCATGTGACTGCACAAAGGAATAGGCGCTTTCTAAAAACCGTGCAGATGATATGTATGTAGTTACCCTCCTGGTAAAATTTACGCTACTGAATTTAGCTGTACTTAATCTACTTGTAATTAGCAGAGCAGAATGCAACAAATCCTCAGTGCTTTCACCCAGACGATGCCCTAACACCTCCGGTAAACAGGCATTTTATGACGAAGCAGCACAAAGCAAACTTAGTGCCGACTTCACATAAACGAGACTTTGTAAGGACTCCATTAAACAGGGTGGACCGTATATGCACTGAGTTCTGCATGAAAGGAAAGGAGGACTTGGTAAGTAAATAAAAATACCTGTCCGATACATGTGGTGCATAACATGGTACGAAAGATGCGCCTCAAATTGGTTCCTGAACAAGATTATCTTAATAAAGGCACGCTTCAAATACGACATGCTTATCTGACCTCATCACTATCCCTACAAGCGTCAACGAAGTCTATTCTTTTCAACGATTTCATACATAAACCACCAGTTAATTAGTTCACGATATTGGCACGCGACGAGAACTAAGTACACCTAGGTACCGATAAAGTAACCAATAGCTGCGTAACTAAATTTAATTCTACACAATATATTGCACGAACGACCCGTTTGCCCTTAAAGTAGCTGTTGGACGAGCTTTGTGTTGCCTTTCATCACACGACTCTACCAACTACCTTTTTCCAAGTTGAGGCAACCTCTATGTCCTTCCACAACAATGTAAACGTGTACAGCCGACTTACATCACAGAAACGCTTGCATCGCGTAATATATATCACTTTTATCGAGAAACGAAATTTTCGTCGCCAAAGTATCTCCGCAAAATTGCCAAACAAACGAGCGAACCTTCGGGTGGTACCTGTCGTTGGATTCCTTGCTGAATCAAACTGTCTCGATGGAGGCCTGTGTGGAATATTGCTTCACGTTGAACACAAGGCTGTTGATAATAATCTTCCACCAAAACCCGGTGGTCGGGGTTTAGTGGATCAGTGATCCTTCGGGCTATACTGCCTTCAACTCCGGTCACCAAATTGCAAACTGGCCAGAAAGACTAAAGAGGACTAGCCAAAATACAAGCATATCGAACCTCTGTACTATGAGCAACCGTACCATCACGGTGTCCAGAGGTAAATTTATGCTTTCCTGTGTGACAGGAATATAGAAACGGTAAGGTACGTTTCCAAGAAGACCAGCAATTCCATATTAATGTGATCAGCGATGCTGGGTTCTCATCAAGAAGGGCGGGTTACGAAAGGTTTATCCCAAACCCGCATATTCCGTTTGATCAACTGTTGACCTTGACCACCAGCGAATAAACGAACTCGTCAAAATGCAAATAGAAATTGCCAAGAACCCAGTGCGACCCCAAACACATTTGTTGTGGGTAGCTGCATAAGAACTGTGACATTCATGCCATACTCCTCTCACTCGTCGACTAGCACAATTCCCCGAAAACTACTGAGTAGGATTATCGAGTCTCTGGGTCCGAACGAAAACTCGGTCGTCCTCCCGGTTGAAAGGTCAAGAACATGGTACCGAAATAAAACTCTTTATTCTCCCATTGACTTGCTGAGCAAAATTCTAGGTCAAAGGTTGGATGCAGGGTAAGCCATTCGAACGTTCTTTCTCCACCTGGGCAAAGGGCAGTACCATTCGCCCCTGCAATTCTTCGTTCAACGGCTCTTACCCACACTCCCTTTCCAAAATTCAACAAGTTTACTACGGTCAGTCCATTTGCTAGTCCCCTTAATATTGTTCCACGTATAGAATACTACTCATTAAGATAAAGCAAAATAATCCGTTGCTGATGAAACGATTTGACAACGTCCGTATTCTGTAAAAATGCGTAACGGACACCACTTGCTGGAGATTGTTTCCCTTTCTGACTACGTTTGGTGTATCTTCGATGCCACTTTTGTCACGCATCTCAAACCGCTTAGGACAAGCACATAGATTCCTCATTTCACTTTTCGGGTACCTTGTGATGCTGATGCAATGGCTCGTGTTGTCTATAATGCGGGAGGTGCACTACGCTCCGGGATTGAAGGTGCCTTATTGGACTGGTCTAAACCAAACGGACGTTTCTGTGCCGTATGGTGTTCCAGCTCAATTAAGATCAATGCCGATCTGTGAGGAATAACGGTGTCCACTTGTCGTGGGAACATACGTCCCCGCGAACCAAAATTCTAAATATAAATATAAATCTGCGAGCTCTAATGGGTTTAAGGTCTGAGGCTTTAATGAGGTCTGCTCCGACTGTTCCGCTCTGCAAGAAAGACTGGTATTGCGATCTTGGAGGGCTATATGAACAGCCAATTTGGGTGACTGAATCTGGAGAGACCATAGCTGGGTGGCAGATTTGGAGTCGAAGATGGACGTGCGGATCCTTGGGAAAACCCTAGTAGTGTGATGAAAATCGTCTGTTGTCGGTCAGTACGAACTTTCAGTATTAGAACCCATATAAAGTGACCTTGAGGCTAGCAACCACAAACCAGTCATTGATTCGGTTGGATAGCGTGGACTTCATTTACAATCATACATCCACAATTAACAGTTGAACTCCATTACGGGCTACGCAATATTAACCCAGTCATGGCATCGTAGGGGCTCGTAACCACTTCGTTTCTCCCTCAATAGTAAGCAAGCCACAGCGAGGCAACTCTTCGAATTCGAGGGACTACAGTAGATGAATGATGTCCAATCGATCTGGTTGTCAGGTTGCTGACAGCAAAGCTGATGAGGAAAACTGATAGAAAGATGAATTAAACAAAGTTAAAGAGGCTAAGTCCTCAGATTTAATGCCGTCTGAACAAACAAAATGAAACTTAGCTTCGCCCAGATCTGCAGATCTCATTGTTGCTAGAATAGGCAGTCACTAGCGGGCACAACGGTACAAGCAGATCCCGTAGACACCTAGTAATCAGGAACCTGACGAATGCTAGAAGGATGGTGCAGTTCGAAGTCCAAGGAGCTGCCGAAGCCTTTCCCCTCAGGAAACAACACTCCATATCTCAGGTGATTAGATCAAGCGGTAAAAAAAAGGGAGTGCCACTGCAGCGATTTAAGAGGGATGTAACTACAGTTCGTTTGCAAAACCGTCGTCTTATGGACCAGAAAAGATTTGGCACAGCAACAGTCTTTAGAACATTTCACAACTGCAGTGCCAGACAAAAGCAAACAAACCAGTGGATATTATGAAACGGCATGCAGGTAAATGACAAACCTTCAAACGGATAACTGCAACTCACTTGTTACATATGAATACATCGCCATGATTGTTCTGCTCCCAATATAACTAAATGATAAGATGCACTAGCGCCTATTGACTGGGACGTCGGAATCTGGCGATTTTTAGGCGAGTTTACCGTGTTCCATTACGACGTTTATGTCATGGATGTATATGAGCCTTATTTGTTCAGATCGAACAGTTCAGATACGTATATAAAATGTCTATCCCGCCAGGTTAAAAATGAAATTTCACCATTCTATGGCTGGTTCTAATCGATCCTCAGCGTTCGTCACCTGATGAAAAGGTAGTCCACATGAGAAAATATTTGAAGGTCATCGAGCATGTACCCCAGTATAGCGGAGTACCTCAGAATCGGTAAAGATTTTGAATACTGTTCAGTCGAATTACCAGTCCATTCACAATTCGGGGTTGTCAAAACTCGAAAGTAAGTGTGGATTGAGTAGTTACTCGCTCCATTACCTCTTGAAGTCAGTTGACGGCGTAAAGAGATAACTAGCCGTTAATGCTGCAAAAACGTATTCGACTAGCGTACGAAATCATAGAAACGAATGTTTAGTTAAATTTCACGAAACTAGCTGGTTTTGAGCACTAGCTGAACACTAGATTCTTTGGAGGAAATTCCAAAACAATCCGAAAAATGCTTACTTGCTGTACTCGTAATCTTTCGACAATCCTTCGGACAATAAAAGGCATCTTGTACTATCCGACACTTTTTCAAGCTGCGTAGGACATGAATAAATGGGTAGATAAATAATAAAATAGTTAAGAGGAATGACCAACATGACAAAACACAGCAAATAAACGCCGGGTCAAAAGGTGTGTATCGCTTTACTGGAGAACCTCGAGGTCCGCATATGAGACTGGTGCATTTTTAACTGAGGGGCCCTGATTTAATTACAGTTGGCGAAATTCGAATGAAAAAGGTGTCCACTATAGAGCAGTTACTCACGTCAGTTCCATCCTGCAGTCGGAACACTTGAAGCAACCGGGATGATAGACCTTTCCAAAAACACAATAACCCTCCTGCGCTGGGAAATTGCACACTGTACAAGGGGACGTCAGCGTAACATGCTGAAGTAAATTCTGGAAGAAAACGAAGGAGGGTTATTATTACCCAGTGGAATATGTGAGTCCTAGACAAACATGAAAAATCTGGTTTGTTATATCCATCATTAGTAGGAGCGTAAGCGTTCAGAGAACCAAGTGTATTCAAAATATCCTGTGAGAGAAAAACAGTGCCGTCCAACATGCGAGATCTACTAGCCTCCATAAATTGTATTCAAAATCAGAGACAGCTCGTTCTGGGTGAGCAACTGTGGTATTGAAGTATCCGCAGGTAGATATGTCTGAACGAATTTAGATCCGGATGCTGATGATGCTTTCGTTCCATTTGTCCTTAGAGGTGGTTCTTATTATGCTATCAGCTGCATGATTTTACTTCTTCAAGATAGTTACATAGCAAATATAGTTCGACAGCGTAAACAAACTGAGAATGTTTTTAACGAAAATAGCAACTACCAACAAGTGCGCGAGGTGTGAGGAAAAATTATGGATTTTCTGAGCTTACGACCATAAAACCTAGCAGATAAAAACAGTACGGGATTTCGTAGAGTGGAAATTCCAACTCAAGTGGGTCAGATATGACAAAAAGTTCAAGAGTGACTCAAACAGCAAGGCGGTTGGTCCACTGGAAAGCAACAATTTCAATCGCGATATAGCTTAAAAGAGTTAATGAGTAAAACTTAACACATAGTGTATTGTACATGGAGTATAAATCATTAATGACGAAGATATCTATGATAATAAATTTCGTTAACCAAACAGCGGCTAAAACGTCGTCGCGTGCCATCTACCTCTGACTCTTTCAGATCAAATTTCACTTACGTCCTAATGCATTTGCGTTCAGTTCGCATAAGATCTAGACCAAATCTGAGTTTTTTTATTTTATTCGTTAATAATAAATTGTTCTAGTGGGCTCGACGAGCGACAAGGAGGCAAAGTTCAAGAAAGACAATTTGTAGATATCAAATGCACGAAGCTGAAATGAAATGACTTTTGCGTTTGCCCGAAAATGACAAACCTACTTTAGGGTACAACATACCCTGAATGCGGTAAACAGTTGACATTAGCAGAGTCTGTTTAGACAGATCACAGTTTTGCTGAATTGTAGGTGAAAAACTAGATTGTTCCGTAAAAATCCAACTCGTGGAAGTAGGCATTCCCATTCTGATAAGCCAGTCAGCGTTTTACGTTCGCTTTACATGGGGAAAGCATGGATCAGGCCGTGTCAGTAAATCCCCACCTGAATTGTAAGCTAAAATAACTCCAAGAATAAGTCATTAGAAACTTCGTTTTCACACACTAAAAACAGAATGTTGCTTATAGGTGTAGGAATACGTCATTGAGCAACTGTGGATGATACAAATCTGATCCAAATTAATAACGTTTGGGTTTACTCAAAGAAACAACATGATAGATTGAAAAAATCTATTTAAAAAAACATTCTGAGTGGCCTGATCAGCCGATAAGAATCATAGCATTTGGAAAACGCAGTTTTACTGTAACTTCAAAGAGATACACCAGACCTACATGGCGGAAAGAGCTTTGTTGTGCGTTGTTAACTTTCCCAACCGGATTGTCGGCAGGATCATTATCAAGCCCAACTAAAAATAGACAATAACACGGGTATATCAAAAAGATGGTGCATATGTAGAATGGATAAATTTGCATTTTTCTTTACGCCATAGTCAAATAATATTTATCGCAATCTTAAACCCTACTGAAGTAGTCTTATTATCCTACCGTCGTGGTCACTAATTTGACTATATGCTGACAAGAGCGAAAGTTTTGGGAGGCCCTGTTACCACTGACAAATTTTGTCCTGTAACACTGCGCAACTATGAGAGAAATGAAACACACTGATTAACCCCATCATCCACGCTGATTTTCATACGCGGCATCCCACTGATCCAAAAACTCCAAAGGCATCAATCTTGGTGCTAGCAGGTTAGGCGGCTCTCAAATGGAAACCCTTCTCTGTCTGATATCCATTCACTTATCCTGAGATGAGCAGAACGGACGGCCTGGACATCATTGTACTCGAGGTACTACCGAACCCTGATTCCTATACATTGTGTCATGACTCTCCTACAGTCAGAAATTTCTGAAGAGGTGCACGTTTGGCATGTTTACATGTTTACCAGACTGCTCTGCGAATCCAGGCAGGCTGAGTGTGGGGCGTTTGTGGCTTAATTTGATGTGCAATCGGAATGCCTGCAGAAGGTCCCTAAGATTGTCATATCCGTGAATGTCAAGCTCACTACTTCTGACAACAGGTAGGTCTGGAGAATTATCCGTGGCCTTTGATCCAGTGCAATAAATCGTATTGAAATACTTTAAGATTCAGCGAAATTTGAAAAAAACGCAGTCAAGTCTCCTAATAAGGTTCCACAGGCGGAAAGCTCGTAAGAACAAAGGTACAAAACGGGTCCGGCGTTCAGGTGATTCCTTCAACAGAACACTTGGATGTTTGCACATTGAATATCAAATACACTAAGCTGGAGTTGCATTTTGTCTTTGAGAGACCGAATGAATGTGAAGTGCAAACAGATATATAACTGCAATGTGTATCAGAAAAACCCAAAACCCTCAATGAACTTATCAATTGGTGAATCGATAAAACTTGTAGACCACTGAAGATTCCAAATTGTTCTGCTCAATCCGAGTTGTTCTCAATAACTTTACTGTCAAAATGAAATGCAACGTATGCTATATTTAATAATGCAGTTGTCGCCTTGCCTCTCCTACCTGATTAGATAAAAACTGAGTCGCCGTACGTTGGAAGGCTTGTGCTTTTCCAGACATAACGTGAAGATCTATGTCTTGCTTTTTTTGTAAACAATTCTTTGATTAAAGTACGCATCGTGTCCTTGGATGTAGCATTGTTTAACATCCCCATGGAGTCTGAAGGAACAGATCGACTGACCGATGATGTCATTTGTAAAAAATGGCGTAACAGGGTCAGCAGGTGCCATAAACTAATACCTTGAGCTTGCTGCATGAATAAACCTCACCGGCTAGTTTACGATGAAGTGTTGCTATTTTAAAAACTGCATTACTATGAGTAGATTCGTACGTTCTACCGAGTAGCAGTGCACACAAATAATTCAGTTATCCTGGGTAAATTATGGACTAAGGAGTCCCAATTTTTTTAATTCGGATATTTTCTAGTTTCCTGAGGCTAGTTTCTCCATGGAAACGTATTCCTCCATGAGAACAAGTTTATCTGGGGAAATGCAAATGAACTATGACAGCTGCACCACAAATGATACTGCAGTCTCTCATGATTAGTCACTGAATGATCATCGCGACTTGCTCTCCTTATGTAGAAGTAAGATGCAGCGCTAATCTCCCTTTCTCCACATCGACCCTGGGTTACAAACCTCTTCTCAGAATGGGAGGGTAACCCCAGTCTTGAATGTATCGCCCGGTATAAAAGTCAGCTATACAGATGAACGGTAGATGTGAATGGTCAAAGCAGATCAGGAAAACAAAATTTATTTATGCAAATGCGTCATTACCATATGGGGAATTTTCACCAAAAATCGGAAAGGCACATCTATACGAGGCGCCATCGCACTCGGTCTTTTATTGCCACCGCAACAGAACTAACCTTCAACCTTGCACGTTCTTCGCAGACATACTGGAACACCGTCCAAAAGCTGATATCCTTTAAGTCTGGAACAAAAGTTGTTGAGGGATAGAGTGTTAATAAGTTTGGCCGAATGCCGGATTGTCGATTGCGTACAGCGGAATGAAGCTTTGAGGCAATAACAATATTGACAGCCTTGCTTGCTAGTCCATTGTAAAAGAGCGGCTGTCAAACGGGTAAAAGTACAATCTATCAGTAATGGAATATTTTTGCTTCAGGAAAGCTCTACATCGTAACAGTTTTAGTTGCTTACTTCGACGGTGCAGCTCCTTTTTCATCAAATAATACAATGCTTTGAATCAGCTTCTTCCGGTTACTAACCAAGAGAGTACACATTAGCTGATAAGAAGCATGGTTAGCTTTGAATGTTGATGGTTGTCCAAGTGGTCGTTAGTCTCTGCTCTGAGCTTGGCTCTTGGGTTGTAAACATCTGGCCATATTAAGAGGAAATTTCGTCATTGCGTAGTTTGGCCGCTAGTTTTTCCATGCCAACTAGCATTTTATATTTCCTTAAGAGTGTTTAATATCTCGAGCTTTTATGTTTATTCAGATGTTAGCTTGAATGTAATTTGCTTTATCTCTCTGCAATTCATTTTGAATATTGGCCCAGTGGATCTGCATTTTGACTGGTTCGTTGATTCTTTAATTCGGCTACTCAATTCTGATTAGTCGAGTTGATTTCTTGTGAGTATTGGTTCCTTCACGTGTTCTTTAAGTAGATGATTCGGTACATACCTGCACCATCCATGTGAACTGTTGAAAATGAGATGTTGTCTGGAGTTACTGAGAGCATCTCAGCCCGCTAAAAGGTTAACTTATCATTATACCCCATCCAGCTGACAGGTAGCTGAGACGCCTTCCTTATCTTCATAATCGAAGAGATAGTGCAGTGTAGACTAACTAATACTAGATTGATGAGGTTTAGCTATACTTGTTTATTTTACTCTATTGGTTGGCCTAGTCGTACTTGGTGAACCTAAGAAATTTATTTAGCATATTAATTTACCAAGAGCCAACTCTAGAGAACTAGTTTACAATATTCCAACTACAACAGGTACTCATCCAAAATTTCCAAAACGGTCTAAAGTTCTGTACATATCAACCTGCCACAAAATCATACATCGAGATCATTCCTCAGCTAACGCTTTTATAGAAACATACAATCACATGGGAGCAGCTCACAGAATTCCGATAAATTATCAGGATCAGACAGGAATGCACACATTGTTTATGCCGACCTTGAGGTTAAAGAGAATTAACGGAGTAGGATGCGGATAGCGGAAGCGTCACCGATCTCTTCCAATTGACATAATACATTTAACTGAGATGCAACGTCTACACACAGTGAGGCAGGAAAGTCAGTAAAGTCGTTTAGGCGCAAAGCTGTGAGTCACCGCAAACAATATTCGTGAATTCGGTTTGTCAAATAACCGCGGAATCTCCAAAATGATCCAGATAGTCCCAAGCGAATTGTACCTACCTGAGTTTTTTATGGCACCTTGAACATCGAAAGCACCAAGGATGATAATTCTTTCCATCGACAACCAGGCCACCCTCAATGGGCTGTCTGCAAATGAAACATTCGAGACCACGATCCAGTCTTCTTGGTCCTGGCCTGCGATGCTGGAATCAGAGTATGCACGTTCTAAATCATCATAAAAGCAGGACGAACAGAAGCTAGACTGTAATGAGTCCACAGACACAAAAATACGCCTTTCGAATATATTCGATGATGCAATCAGCAAAACAAATTAAATGGCCTGTAAATGATTTCAGCTTCACATAATCCGATGACTATTGATGAAGTAATTAATATTACCCGTTCAAAATTATGCACTGAAAAGATGGTTGCATGAGACTAGAGAGAACTTACTGAATTAGTCCGCTTGTGGACCTTCACAGGCTCTTCTTGCTGTTTTGCTGCCTTCTGCTGGTACTCTAATTAAAAAGAAGGTTGAACCTGTAGTTGACGCAGGGTCTAAGAATAGTATGGCCAAAGGAGATTAGATCTGACAATATGGGGCACTCTGGTGACGACCGCTGACATGCGTCTGAAGTGAGACGACAATGCATATATATATATACATATATATATATATATATATGTATATATATAATGTCCATGTTGCACTCAGCACCGCGAATCGCCTAGCTTACGTGAACTTACTTAAGACCGTTTTATTCTACATTGATACAATAGAAAATATGCCCAAGAACTCTTTGATACATCCAAGTTGCACTCGCCACCTTCTTAGCATTGAACATCGTATTAGTAGTAATGCCTGCTTACATAGCCACACACTCTGTTAATAGACACCGGCCATTTACGTTTATGTTTGAGATTCCAAAGGGCCTACTTATCTCCTTCTATGTTCCCCACGACCATTTCGGAAGCTGATGTCACCCAAGGGGAACACGAGATCTGTTTGACAAAAGGACGTAATGAGATCTTACAACCGCCTAAGTGAGATATCGCGGGAACATACACACCCATAAGAGTATCGAAGGTGTCTCCAAACAGCAGAAGCTAGATAGATATTAGCCTCGCATTGATGTACACAGGACTTTGAGATGTCAACAGAGGTTTCGTCCCTTAAATGGATTTAATTTATGTCAAAATGCCGAGAAGCACCGGCGAGTTGTTTTATAATTACTCGGAAAAATTGTCAGTAAGTTTTGTAGCAACTGCTTCGCTGAGAAACACATTACCTTTCTGGTCCTCCACCTCTATACCTGACAGTGAGAGTTCCCACGTTCTATGTTCCTACTCTATGTTGGAATGCCTTAACTCTTCGCTGTTTGCGGTTGCAATTCTTAAGGCTTCTTTAACTTTCGACTGTTCTTGATGCTTTCGCTCTGTCATACAGGCTAAAACCCGGCGGCGACAACTTTACGGAGATCAGCCATTTGGAGGCCTTACCTATTTTACGACGAACCTAATCCGAGGATTCGGGGAGTAATGTAAAGTTGTCTGACCCAATTTCTGCTGGGCATATCAAGTGCGTTTTCAGCCAAACTGGCCCCTCGGCTTTTAAAAGTATTTCGACCGCATAAGGTAATGCACCAGTGGATGCGGTCATCCTTTAATCATTCGGAACATGCTATTTTTAGGAATAAGGCAACATTGCTGGTTCTACGAATATAGGGATGCTAGTTACTTTCAAGGAGCACCCTAATG
The DNA here is from genome assembly GCA_004794785.1 of Opisthorchis felineus. NCBI lineage: Eukaryota > Metazoa > Platyhelminthes > Trematoda > Opisthorchiida > Opisthorchiidae > Opisthorchis > Opisthorchis felineus. The sequence continues at coordinate 1,032,854 of SJOL01008635.1, forward strand.
TCCTCAAAATCCTGCTATCTTACGACGTCACCCCCAGACTGCCTGGCATTACAACTGCTTGTAGCACTGGGACCTGCAACTCTGTCTGGATGCCTTTCCTTAGCCTTTTAGACGACAACATTTTTAGTAGCCTACCCCCTCCAGTTCAGCCAGCAATGCACGCAGAGGCTAGAGCATGGAACAACACAAGGCCTCAATAGGTTTGGTAGTGGTGTGTCAACCGGTAGCAGTGTGCCTTCTCCCAATATTTGTAAGGTTAGCTTTTGAAACTTGCATTTGCACACGGGTTGAAAACGGGCGAAAAGACACCCTCTTTTTGAGTGGGTAAATAAGAGACATACAAATCTTGCATAAACAATATGGGGTGTTTAACAGTAAATTAGATGTGAAACTAAACTGAAAAAGACGATCAATGTTACCGTTAGAGGTTACCAAAGACTGAACGAACTTGATTAAATACATAATAGGTCAGTGAAAATAGGATGGTTTTAGTGGAATAATGTGCTATGAGTAGGTCCTGCTGGATAGTCTGCACACTTCTCCCATTTTTTACTGATTACTGCGGTGTAAGGGCTAAATTCAGCGAACGCAGTCCTAACCGTGAGACTCACCGTGGACTCAGCGTGTTAGAAAACATAATCGTAAGAGACCTATGAATAAATTATTTTCAGAATTGTTCCATGCGTCTGTGTGTGCTGGTAAACCAGTCATTGTGGTTTATAGTTGGACATTCGTTTGCAGAAGGCGAAATGTGGTCAGTTGTGGAGTAGCAACGGTGATCTGGAAACAAAAGCTGAATCTGACCATTACACAGTTGGTCTGAATGGGTTCCGCTGTTTTATCCTTATTTGTAATACAACACTTATGACTTTCTTATTATGGGTGGACAGATAAGAACGAACTATCCAGAACTCACAACCTTAGTTTTCAGACCGTATTTTTCAACTAACCATGGGTTTATCTTCTATAAGGAATATGTCAGGTGGACGCAAGGGGAATGAGTCAGGTCAGTTTCTAGTAAAGGGTATCACCTGATTTGATATTTCTCTTCGGTTCGAATACACTATGCACTTGATCAGTGCCTTGTTGTAGAAAGCGGGTAATGCTATGCGCCAGGTCGTACACATCGAATGTGTAGATACCAGTATTAGACCCTTTTTCTGGTTCCAAAATATGCTGAGGTGCTCAGTGGGAGCTAACCGAAAGGGAGTTGTTCAACGACGGGCCAATGAAAATAGGAGAAACACAAGATTCACAAAGAAACTGACTTCGTTAATATCAATAAAACGAGGTTTTAAACGGCAGTAAGCAAGTCCGCTGTTTGGAGATTCTCTGCAGAAATTGTGTTGAAGAGTTTGACCAAACACGGAGTAAACATTCCCTATATGACTAAGCTCGGCTGAGGGAGACGTTTTTGGGATTTACCCTCATAGTTTGTCTTAAGAGTGACCAACGTTTGAAATAAGCATACAAGCTTAATGCGGCACGAGGAAACGTTCTGATTTTTGAGAACATTCTGTTCCGCAAAATCTGCTGACAGAAATGTCACAAGTGCAATCAGGGTAAACCTGAGGCCAATTCAGCGTTCATTTTTGTGATCCAGGCTGATAGGTACCGCAGATTTTTCTTATCTGATACAACACATCTTGTTAGCAAGGAATTTGATGAAACACCAACAACAACTATGTTACGCTTTATTCTGATTAGGAATAGTCAGTTGAATGAGACAACGTCGATCAATCGCTGCATTGATTAAGCATTTTACTGTTCACCAAACAACCACCAACCACAATAGGAATAGGATAAGAATTCAAGAGATCTCTTGCTTCGTTCACATGATGGATTTTTTAGAAATTCGGCTATTTCGGGGCAGTGAAATAGGTATCTATAGTTCTTCTTATTTTCTATGACCTGCGAAACACCAAGTAAGTACTACATGCATTGAATGATGATGAGTGTCTAGGCAAAGTGTATCAGTTCTGAAAAGGTATCTGCCAGTCATTTTGTCCTCACCAGGACTCCAAAGTGGTGAAATAACCTAGTAAATCCATCGCACGAACTGGAACATTAGATCGCTTCCTTGATATGACTCCATTCAGAGGATTCATGAAAGCTCTTGCAGAAGCACAGTAAATCACTTAATTCGAACTTCCAACACTCTCCCAGCAGGTACATTGAGAGATACACCTTATTAGCAAAATTAATTGGATTGTGCTGTGAACATCCATTTGTTGCTCGCCATAGGTTTTCAATAAAAATTATTTAATGAGCAAGTGCAAATAAATCCAAAGCTGGTGATAGTAAGATACATACATCATGTTAACATAGTAGGGCATTTAAATGTATTCAGTTTGCCGCGAGAGTATCTAATCATTTCAGCCGTCTTGTGAGGAAGTGGCTGGAACTGATCTGATGTTACAGAATGATATCAACACTTCGAAGATGACAGCTCTGAATATGACACGATATAAAGCAATCTCAGATCACCGTAATATATTTATTTTGACCATTTGTGATAAGTACATTTGATCTCAGTGAGATTTACTTCAGTAGTATTTACTAAAGCATTATCCCGCTGATAATTCCATGTATTACCTAGTTCTGGACACCTACTTCAAGATTAAGTTATAGACTGTAACTAATATCTTGTTGGTAACTTTGTGTGAATTGGCGGTGACTAAATGTGGTGATATTTGGTCTCTCTCCACAAGTTTCTAGTTTAACCAATCTTCTTTAGCGTAATATAGCCACTGCGTAAGTTTGTTGAAGATCCAGCTTGCTACCTGCACAAACGGTAGACTTTTCTAAATAAATAGGTGGTGAAGAAATGATCTCGCACAACCTCAATACAGCGAGAAGACGCGGGAAGTAACGCAGTGCAAACAGAATCACAGGAAGGTTGAAGATGTCTTTAAACCTCCAGCAAACTTAGTGAGTGTTATTATCGAACGAAACCCAGTGGTGTCAGTTAGTCCAAATTACCCATGCACGCGACTGAATATATTATATTGGGGTGCGCAAGAATATGATGTTGAAAATTTAATACGCCAGTAACAGACCATGAAATTAGTCAGCGACCAGAACAAAAATTGGAGTGTCACGGTCATCAGCCAGCTTTTATGGTAATGTCAGCTGTGAACCAAAGTGAAAATGAGGAGAATATAGCCTATTGATGCACTAATTCAGCTCTGATTGTCAGAACATACCAAGTTACTCATTTGCTTGGTTTGTTTATGGGGTTATTTTAATCAAGATTATAATTTGTTCGTGAGCGAGAGAGACACTAGACCAATTATCGGTCTCAAGTATATTCGCAATCGATTAAAAAGCAATCTTGCACCTAACGACAATTAACCCACTTTTCTCAGCATGCTCTGAACAGTATATCTTGCCACCACGGACCGTAAACCGTCCAGTTCTAAAATGAAGAGTAGCACATATAGTATTTTGCACAAAGGTGACCATTCTTATAAAACACATCAAGATTTACCTCCAATTAGCTGTGGTGCGCAAAAAATGACACCTTATTACTGAATATTTTTCACAAAGGCACACCAATCCTAAGACTACTAAGTTAATGCAGTAGAAAAATACTACATTAGAAAAATATTAACTGTAAAGTTGTCTGCATGGCTTTGACCCATCGGCGAGTAATACGAAGGATCGTTGGAGCAGTGAAAAACTAAAATCCATATATGTAAGTCCATCTCGATTTTTTTAGCAGTAGTGATACAAGTGGACAAGTAATCGCCTCGGATGTGAAGGAAACATACGATTGGGGGTTTCAGCCACCAAAATATTTGGTTGTCTAGCACTCACTTAAGAAGCGAGCAGAAAGATAAGAATGGCGGCTTTATAGAACTAAATAAATAAATATTAGAGGAAATTGGCTCAAAAGGGCTCCAAATGACCGACCGATATCGGTAAAAGGAGGGGAACGAACGTTTCAGCTTTACTGAAGTTTTTTCACGCCCACTTGTGACACAGTGTTGGAATCATGAAACCAGTCGTCAACACCGAATAAATTGCGTTTACCGTTTTCAGTGAGGTAAAGCAATTGTTACTATGCTTGTTTAAGCTCGCCGAGGAACCCATGTGAAGGGTTTTGAGATACAAACACTAACCCTCCGTTATCAGGCCCTGGTTTTCGTGTATTAGTGAGATAGCGTCATATCCGTAGGAAACCCGCTTCCTGGAATGCTGATTTTGTGCGGCCTACATGCCCGCATTTACAGATGGTACGGCTTTCCGAACTTAGCAACCTGTTGATGTGCTAGTTATCAAAAAGCAAAAGGTTACTGTAAGGCAATTTATTTTGACAAATGACGCACCTATAATCCCAGGGGAAATGGCTTCGAAGCCCTACAAGAGTTGCCACAAGACCCGTAAACGACGGTTCGAGTTCCGTACATTTGCGAACATTTGCAATAGAACTGTAAACCGAGCTGTGAAATTTCATTTGATCTAAGACAATGGGTTAATTGTTCAAAGCAGTAATCCCTGAAATGGATCTTCAGGAAGAAAGGCTTTTTCCAAGTAGTCACAACGTTGCCCTTCTTTAGTCAGGACTTGGAGTTTCGATCCTTCAATACGGAAATAACGTCCAGAAGAGAGTGTACAACCTCCTCCTCGGTTTGGATATCTCTTTTAGCTAGGTATTGTGCACATCAGGACATGTTCAGAAGATCTTTATGGATATCCCAGAAGGTATGTAAATTTCATCGTGCACCTTGAATTATCATTCTACTACCTTCAAAGCCCTAGCACTTTACCTCATGTCTTAGATCTCCTCATAATCGATTGTGGTTTGCAGGTTCAAAAGATATAGCGATCTGTAAACAAAGAGGCAGGTCACTCTGACCTATTGGTCCCAATCCAATGGAATAATGCACTCTACTCGGTAGGTTCCCTGGCGCTGCTGGTAATGTTTACTATCTAATAAGCTGGACGCCATGGGATACAACACTACAACACACTTATAATTTCGTTTCGAACTCCGATGAATCGTTTTCAAAAACGGCATCAAGCCTGAACAAGAGCTAATCATCGGCCTCTCCATTCTCATTCTGAGCTGGTATTTTACCTTATTTAAGCTGCGGAAACCAAGAGGAAAGTTCTTTGATCGCTACAAGCATCTCGAATCACCTCAGGTCAACAACGCCACAGTTTATCCCTGAAAACAGCTCACTATCAGAAGTGCTAAACTGCAAGACTTACAGCTTGTCCCCTCAAAACATCCCACTTAATTAGTGTAAATCTTTACGAACCTAACCATGGATTTCGTGACTTGATAAATTAAAATTTATCTATCGTAAGTTGCGATGAGACGAAGGTATGTGAGTATGGCTGGTGAGCGGACCAGCCTAGCTAGAAAGCCGTTGAATGACAATTCCCAAGGTAACCAAGTGAATCACAATTCAAAGTAAGTATAACTCACCCTGCGGTTCGATCGCACACTTCACAGTCCACACAATCGGGATGATAGTGCCTCCCGTTCCGATAAATGCTTTCGTGCAATTGCATTCCACAAGAGGCGCAATGTACTGCATTTATAAGTCGTGTTTGTTCTCGCTGTAAGTGAGGAGAGCTACTTGACATAGGATTTGGCTGGAAAGTGGAAAATGTGCCAGTGGTAGCGGATTAAAAAATCGCTTTTTGAAATGAAAGGATAGTATTCACGCTCAGTGATAATTACGTAAAAAGCCAATTTGTTCACATTTACACCGGGCTCATTGTTTTAAATTGGAGATTTTTTCGACGAAATTACTGACGAGTTATTATTATTAATTTTAATCAGAAATGAAGGCAGTCGGAATGTTCTGACTTTCATAATCGCAACGTGATCACTAAAAACTAGAGCTCCCGTTCGAACCAATGAGCGGAGTCAATTTGTGAAACAAGTTTAGATGTACTGAAAACCTGCAACATAATTTTGTGCCGTTTTTGGTGAATGTTTCCCGGCTTATCCCTTTTTTTCTTGTTAGAAACAGTGTCGCTCATTGTTCACAGGTTTTCAGTCCACTTCCTAGCTTGAATGTTACCGAAGGCGTTGCAAAAACTGCCCAAACAGAGAGAGCTGTGACAGTAAAAAACATTGGGTGTAGAATGCCTCTTTGTTACACGCTAATTTTGTAGACATCCCTGGAGTATCGACTTTTGAACGGGTCATATATTTACCATGTGAATCGCAAACAAAAACTATGGATGCGCCACCAATTGTTTAGTACCCACCCTTTGAAGGAGAGAACATCTTGTGACGGTTTTGATGAGATTTCATCATAGCTCAACACACTCACTTTACATTCCCAAAATAAACTTGACCCAAGATTCAAGAAGGATGTCACCAGGTAAGAATGTGGAGTACAGCTGGTACGCTTCCTTGGACCAATATCCGTTTGGTCTCAAATAGTCAAAAACCAGGTATACTTTGTCAGAGACAGTTAAAAAGAAAGCTGACTGTCACAAAACTGGATGTGATCAACTTAAACTAACTGAAGGAAGCAGGTCAACCTTAAACATTGACGATGAGATTTTTAGTATAGGTTTTCCATTGGGTATTCCATTACGAGGGACTAGACAAGCACTCGGAAAGGCAGAGGACCACCCAAAACAGGTGCACGGTCAAAAAGTGAGTTGCCCAAACCTTAAAGGCATTGGTAGAAAAAGCGTTTTCATAGTCACGCCATACCTAATCCTCGGACTGATACGACGAGGGCCCAATTGGTTTGTTGGCAATCCGATGACGATATAGTAGAACATAAACCATGTAGAAGTAATAAGAAGAAAATTTGAAAACTTTACTGTTTCAAACCAGGTGAAAAAACTTCATTTGGTGTATGTAATTGTGTCTTGGTCATGGTTAGTAGATAATACAGGGGAAAAACATGGGTATCAGCATAGAACCCTAACTTACCAACTCCGGTAGTGAATCGGGTTTCTGAGAAAACTTCTCTTCAGAAGGCTTCCACTGTGCTTAAGACCAGATGAAATATAAAGTAGATCACATGTGACAACAGAAATCGAATGCCGTTCGAAGCAAGCAGGTGAATATTTGAACAATATTTAGAACACTCACCAAGCAATTTTTTGAAATGCTTCACACAATAGAGATTTCCTTCTGCAATAGCGTATTTAGGAAGCCTGAAATGGACAATGATAGAAGTGCTCACAATTTTGCAGTGAGACCGATAATGTAAACGGATAGAGTGGAGCAAAGTGGTGCACTCTAAGAATGTCTCCTCAAGTCTACCCTCAGGTAGAAGTTTATGCAGAATCACCACACAAATTTAGAGATCGACGGCGTCCTCCGCTTTATTACATTCTAGCTAACTAGATACTCAAGCTAAAGGTATAAAGGTTATTTATCGATCATCTCAAGTGGCTGAACGTGCCCGTGGAAGTCATGAGAACAATGAAGGTAGCGAACAAAGCTTATTTTCTGTGATTGTTCCTCTTGGCTAATACATCGCAAATTTATGTGGTACCAGAAATCACTTGAAAAAGGTTAAAATCGGGGAGACATACATTTTAGAGAGATAGAAATCAAAGGAATTGGGGGGGGAGTTGAATGAGGGGTAGGTCAATGGGTCAAGGAATCAGGTTATTGATCATGTTTACCTGTAATGCATATTTATTTCATGTGCCCGTTCTTTATACATCCGTACTTCATCAGGGACACAGTCAGACTTGACAGTGCCAATGTACTCCCCGATTTCCACTCGGTGGAATTTGATGTCATAAAAATTACCTCACCTACGAATATCGGTAACTGGTTCAGCCTGTTATCCATCATCAGTAATGACATCCTCAGTGGTACATGCTGGGAATGATGGCCTTGGTTCAATAAATGATCCAGTAATTGCATCCCGCTATCTGAATTGTCCAATAGGAAACGAGATTTCAACTATTTTAACAGACTGGCTAACTGGCTGCCGGACGTTCACTAGTCATGACAGAATAATGTAAAAAGGGATTTGTCTGAATGGAACAACACTACTGGCTCTTGACGAAGTGTTCCTTAACATAATATAGCACCTCATGAAGTCGCGCAAAGTCACGTGACTGGCACCCCTACCTTTTTTAAAAGAGCAACGGGTGTTGTGAAGTGTAGAAAGTCGTTGAGGCAGTTTCTAAGAATGACTATACTTGCGTTGTCAGTATGTGAAAGGAGCCGACCAAGGGATCCAAACAAAAAATACAAATGGTTCCTCTGGGTGATGCTGATAAAAAGTGGTTTTGCAAACTAATTTAGTTGATCGACGAATTTCTTCGTAATTCACCAATATAAACTAAAACGACTTGGCAACATTAGACGTACTTTATTCGGCGTTTGCATGCAGTGCATCGGAAGCACTCTGCGTGATAATATCTATCCACGATACAGACCCCTACGTCAACAGCCGAGCGACATTGGGCACAGGGCGGCCCCGAGGAAGCTGACGACTGTTGTTCAAGTTCATTTGGCAACAATGGAACTGAAATCGAAATGGGCCCCGTGGTTTCTTCCTCCTGGTAGTGTAACAAAGCAGTTTGTATTTGTTTGGAACTGTATTATGCGAGAAACTGCTCTATCATTTATGTCTTCATTTACCAAATGCAACAAACAAGGAATAACTATCAAAGGGAGAAAACCGCGTGAAAACATAGCCATCTTCCTGGGATGCGAAGCAGGACACACTAAAACAATACGCCAGTTTTTGGTGACAAACATCATCCTTGTTTCAAGCCCACCAAGACCATATCATGACGATATCATAAACATACTCAAGAACTGTGGGCAGAAGTATCAGACGTCGATGGGCACCTGCAGTATTGGCCAATGTGTTGCAACGTTTAATCGTCTTAGTGACCATGTGTAACCCTGCTCCATTCCTGTTGCTTTGGCAAATATTCTTATTCCCTATCAGTCATGTTGGCTATTCTGTAGTCGAGGACAAGTAGACCCAATTCGTAGCCTCATCACAAGTCTACACTACCTTTCAAAATTTTTTTCTGTCAATCAGTTCCAAGCGCAAGATTACAATCTGCCCCAAGCTGCAGTGGTCCTACTTCACTTACATGTCTCTTCAAGGACCAGACAAACTACGAACCGCTGATTACCAACATCTGCGAAGGAAAACTCACTGACAGTTGATCTGCATAATCAACGGCTGACATCGCTTCAGAGGTAAGAAGCCCAAACGGTCAACGCCCACATTAACCATTATTGTCCGACACAAATTTATAGGCTGCACCAGAAAGCAATTTGGTTTGTTAAAACACTGATATTAGCTCAGCACGCCCTCCGTCTCCTTTATAGTTGTGCAAAGGGGAAATTTTCCGAGAGTTCCAGTCTACAAGATGTCCAAGTTAGCTGAAAGACATCATGAGTGAGGATTTGCGCAACGCAAGAGAAAATATGACAGTGTCTTTGAAATGATCTTATGTGACTACTTTTTGTCCTTTGGGGAAAAACGTTTTCAACAGCCTGGATGCACACCTCTTTCCACGATTAAAAGTTCGTCACAAGTCACTTTCATTGACTACCACTGTTCTTGAAAAAACCAGAAGTTTAGGGCAAACTTTATGCCAATAAAACATACAGCCACTTCGAAATACCACTTATCTGTCCAAGTATTGGTAGAAAGAACGTTTTTGCTGCAAAAATCGGTCAACATTTCAAAGCCTGAAAAACTCAGAGCAATATTCTAATATGATGCTGAGTTATCAGACTGCAAAGGTCATCTTCATCTCTTAGTACAGCCAAAACCTAAGTTGTTTAGAATGTCCGGAGAGTACATTGGATGGCTTGAACGATACTCAGGCAGATTACACAACAGGCCTTCTTCGTTGTCTCAACATAACTCTTGACATCACCTGACCCTTTGATGCAAATTCATTGAGGATTGTATGTCATGTCACAAACCCAACACAGCAAACACTACCATCCGGACGTCGTAAGATATCATCGTCAAGAAAATATTAGCTTTCCACTGAAAATAGCTTTTTAGATAAAAGAATCTAAATGCGACCACAATTCCTTTTTTTAGTTATATCGAACTCGACAGGTTTAGTATCTAAAAATCAACAGTCAACGTTTGCATAATGTCACTTTTTTCAACGATCATTTTGTTCGGAAAACATTTGATGAGGTAGTAAAGACGGTAAACTGCGCGCAAATCATCCTAAATACTTAAAATACCAACACTGATGGAAAACTCACCAAACCAAGCTGTTTGTCAACGGAATTTGCAACATTTTCTGAAAAATGGATGTGAATGTCTTCACAACAACAGGCGGAGAAAATGTCTGGCAGCAAAACGTCGACTGAACGGAAGCGTTTACTGGCTACTGACCGGATGATTGTTGAGGGAATATCCCTCAAACAGCGCATTGACGCTCTATCCTCGATTGTTTGCAAGCCAGTTGCAACGTTCAACTAACAGAGAGTAACAGCTGACTGATCAACCACTAGGATGGGTGGTGCTTAATAACACAGGTGCGCCAGAACCGTATCGGGACGGGTGGAACGAATGACAACGTTACGTCTAGGAACAGGCATAAAGGAATATCTGTCAGAACAACTCTGGAAGCAGAATCCAGATGGCACTAATTTATGTAGACAAAGTACTCGTTTTTCGCCTTAAAGTTAAATATTTGCTGACAATTTCATGTGGCGCAAACCGGTGAATCCACTTCATTATTTTCATCTACTGACAGCAGGCAAAAATACATACGCCCATACATATGTATAAGCCGTCTTCCCTGCTGAGGTCTGGAAGTAAAAAAATCCTATAATTCTTACTTCGTTTCGTAATTGATAAAGAGCGGACTCTGGGAGCTCGGAAACTTCACGACGTCCAAGACAAGGGATCTGAGGACCTGTGCCACAGAGATGACCTCGTACTATTTTTTGACAAGAAAAAAACCTGATCGTCATTCAGGAGATGGATCAGTCGTCGAAGCATGTGTCATAGGTTCCCTACAACAGTACGTAAATTATTTGTACATGGTATGCTTGGGTACGAGTATAAGCGTAGTAAATCTATGCTGAAAAGCCGAGAAGCACTGTACAGCTGTTTCATCCTCATTGGGAATCATCAGCAGTGCGCATCTCACGAAACTCCGGAGAGTCTTGAACCCGCGACCTCCTGGCCCTTAACCGTTCGGCCATGAGCGGTCAATCGGCCAATCTCCTCACTACTAGGTTGTTAAAAGGCAGTGCATATACGAAATTCACATAATCTCCTATGTCACTGCGGTACATGACGTTACCGCATGCATTTCAATTGACCGAAACATGTTTGTTACTTTACGCCAGTTTGGATGTTAAAGTTTTCTCAGTGTACATCAAGGCACCGACTTCTGTGTGGCGCTGGGCTGTACTGTTGCAAAATCCAATCTTTCGGGGAAAATCAGGTACTGTACCATCCGAAAAGAACAGATAGTCGTTGCGATGTGAAAGATATTCATTCAGTTGGTCTACTTATGGTTTCATCCGGTTGAAACAGACGATATATCTTAACACTGACATGTTCGTCAATGTTATCTGACATGACTAAGTGGGTGTTCATTCAAAGCCCAAGGGGACCAGCGGACCAGCTAAAACACACTTGATATCTGCGTGGGTTTTGGCAGCGAAATTTGACCAACGATGTCGTGTAGGAAATAATCCATAGCGGTGAGGTAGTACTGGGTATACAATGTTCTTAGTCGACAGCGGTATACAAGGGTATACATGCATTCTTTTAATGCAGACAAGAGTAATAGTAAGTAAAAACACTTACTAGGGAGAACCCTGAAAGCAAAGGAAGATGGGTAGTGGTAAAGACGCTGATATCCGCGAGCCTACAGCAATCATTCAGTCAATTTTTGATCCAAAAGGAGGTCTATAATTACTTGATACAAATCGAAGGACACAGTGGTTCATTTCCATTAGAATGACAATCGATAAACAGTAATCTCCAGTTAGCCTGAATCCTCCAAGAACGAATTCCTCCCACGAGCAAATGAATATAATGGTTCACTCAGGAAGCAAGCGCTCTTCGGATTGAATAAATTTGAACCCAATTTCAGACTATCAATGAAGATTATTGATTCCATTGGTACTACTCTAAATGAGAGCATTTACAGGTATGGCCACCAAAACTATCACCGTGATCACGGAGCAACTCAGCCGTAAGTTATTAGCTTTAAACTGCTTGCAGATCGTTGTTCGGAGTGTTTATTTCAATGTGGTAGACATGATCACCAATTCAGAGTAAACCGTTGATTACGAAACGAGTAACTGATCTTGCTGCATATTGATCTAATGAACCAGAGGGAATAAAAGTGTTTCTTCAAATGGCTCATACTGCCGACCGCAACCATTCCAGCAAGTCTAGTAAGTTACGAGAGGTATAACCGAATGAACGCGTCAGCGCTGTAACGACATAGCTAACGGAATATTTGTATGTCATCCAGTGCCGTTGGTTCGGAAGCCGTCAACGATTCGTTGCTCCATAGAGTGTGGAAAACTGACTGATCGCCGCGTGATCCCTAAATCAGGGTAAGCGAATGCCCAGGTGTCACTAATACTACTTGTATGCCAGATGAGGTAAATCAAATTTGGTGAGGCGTGGTTAACAGGACACGACAATCAACTCGCCGTGACACCATGGCAAAAAAATTGACGATTGGTCGACTTATCCACGCTGTCAGTAGTGTCTCGACCATCTGCAAAGTTCACATGATAATTGGGCAGAATGCAACCAACCTGAAGACTGCCCATCAACTCACGAATGCTTTTCAGAATTTGTTTAATGAAAGAGAAAAAGATGGCTACAAACTAAATCGAACGAGGAAAACTTCGAGTGCCGTTGCATTCCGGTTCGGCCAGGTAAGCAATAGAGGCCGAGGTGTTTCTCCGGTGTGAATGCACCCCAACGGCACAAACCAACTAAGAAGACGTGAATAAAAAAGAACGTATCTGAGATATGACATCATCAAAGGTGCTGGGTAACTATACTCCACAGTCACCTGCTGAGTCCAGCATTTCCAACCCCAAACAACTCTCCCAGGCTGCAACCGTTGGACGCAGAAACCATCCAGTTCTTAGAAATCGGCTACCACAGACATCTTCCCTAAATCCAGCTTCGGCTAACTGACTAGATTCGCGAGATCTAACATGGATGAGGTGAACACCAATGCTGACATGAAATATTTACAACCACTTTTGTCATGCCCTACACCAAAATACGAAAGATTTGTTAGCGAGTTTTCAATCCAATCAGACATGTATCGCTAGAAGATCATTTAAATTTCACGAACTTCCAACAGAAAGGCGGAAATGACGAAAAGGATACCGACAAACACGAACACAAACCGGTTATAACATTGAACACTGTAGTCTGTGGTTTACAATATGCAATAGGGCCATGTATGAAGATGCCTGTAGGCGCAGGAAGAAACAAGCACCAAAAGGAACGAAGCAAGTAAGGGAACAGTTTTGTATGTTTTTCAATCGGTATTGCTAGGACTTGTGGATCCCCTCTTTCGTCTCATCAAGCACATCTCTTTATAAACTAGGACTGAGGCAAATTATACTGGAATTTTTCGTCCTTCTTGGTCCAAAAATACCCATAGATTTCCTTGCGATAGGTGAAAAAACATGTGAGTGATATTTCGACCAATTTTCCTCCAACCCATCATCAAGTTAGCCATTAAATCGCACGTGGAGTCATAAACTTTTCATGCCTCCAAGTCCTCTGTCGTTCTAAGACCTGGGATGCCGGTTTGTCCGGTGGGCTTCTAAATCAATTTCCTTCAAAATACTTCATCTTCCAGGTGCTCGGCGTAATTGGTTCCAACGATAGTTCCTCTGATGTCTATAAGTTAGACTAGTTTGATAATCGTGTAAGTAGAGAGTGAACACCAAAATAGCACCCTCCAAGTGAAACTTGTACAGGTCCATGTGTTTCTTCCTGCTGTTGGTTCAACTAGAACATAAGGCTGACGGCAACTCGAGGACTGCGCCCACCTGATGAGCCCCAAGAAGGGTAAAACCGGTGGGCTGTCAAAAAGTTTTCAGCAACCTTTTGAGTAGCGTATTACGTCCAAACTAAAGTCCTCTTTTCTGTTCATTGTGCATAACTTTTGATAGCTGTGTGCACATACACACACACACACTCGAGTTCACCCACACACTGCACACGCACCGGCACGCACACAAGCGATTAGCAAGCTCAGCCTGTCAGTTCACTCTGTTTGATGTTCACTCACCTCTGAACTCCACTATCAATCGATGGCTGTTCATTATCGCCTTATCGACTGTCACTTGTTGTATGGATGCCAGGCAGCTTATTGCTTGCAGTAAACTAGCAAACTGTGGTAATCAGGTTGCAGTAATCAGATATGCATATGGAATATATTGTTATTTTTATAGAACACGGAAGTCGAACCTTTACTACCACACTGAATCTGACCTGATAATTATCCATCCCTCGTTAGGTTTTATATTTGAAATTGGTATTCAGGAGTGGTATGCTGATATTACGTCCTCTACAAACTACTTATCCCAAATAACAACACTTCCATGATAGGTAGGAGAGTTCTTTCCACTGTCATTGGGACTTAATCTCCTCGCCAAATCTGGTGAGAAGAGTTCTAGTCCAAGCTAAGTTGCATTGAACTAGAGGTCCTTCTCTGAACGCATCAGGTGTCTACGCTGGCACTGATGAAAACGTTTTAGTTTTGACAAGCAACCAAATGAACAGGAAAGAGCTTGTTAGCAATAACGGGCGACACCTTAGATTATGCTGCGGACATGCAAACGTTCCAATAGATACCAATTCTATTAAGTCTCCAAATTTATCCAACAGAATAATTCTAGCCACAATGATGAAAATGCGGATGTGACGGATAATTAAGTCCCTAGGCTTTGTGGCTGGCTCGCTTATGCGGGCAATCTTTGGTTTCGCAAGGAAGTTCATGGCTAGTCTCGCTCAGTATGTGAATTCTCATTAAAATCTGAGGAACACTCACTTAATACGTGCCTCGCATGCAGGGAATTTCATACCAAATGAACTGAAAACAACGAGCTAATACAATGTTCAACAAGCAATATGTTCTTAAAACACCAACGTACCCCTCATCAGGATATTCTGCATCCTCGTCAGAGGACGATGATTCGTTCGTATCAACTCCCACGTTTTCTGTCAGCTTGTGAAAACTGAAAACTTGAGAAGTTTTGTGATTTGCTTCAAGAAGCTATGGGGTTCAAAGGGTGAAACAAGAGTGCCGAAATATGTTATCAATAAATCGACGGAAAGCATGAGAGCTTAGCCTGATGACAAGTGTCGACCGAAGCTCCGTGGTGCTACGTTTACACTGTTGAATAGTCAGCTCTGACTCAAATGGAGTCAACTGATTCATCATGTGAAATTTAACACGGCTGAGCTCAAACCAAGCGAAAGAGATAGTACAGTCTGACTAGCTTTGGTGGCTAGGTAGCTGGCAGCAGGATGCATGACGGGAGATCAATTAGTATGCTCTCAGATATCATGATGAGCCTTAGAATCCTGAAAATGTGGTAACTTAGGAAATCCCGCTGAGGTGCAAAGTGTACCGGTACAGTGTTACTCGAATACAGATGAGGAATCAGAAAACAACGGTATATTTGTAGATCCCGGTCATTCCTGGATGAAGGCCTGGAACTTTAAAGGGGCCATTGCACTTTTACGCAGCTCCACAATTTGACAACTGGTTACACTGTCTTCGTCTTTTGAATATAAACCAGGTTCATTTATTCCAATCTACGTTACACTAAAGAAACCGCTATAATTAGTGCATGCCACCACAACTTTCATTTCCCACTTTGCATTCTCAGGATTGGTCAATTGGTACAATGACCGCTGAATTGCACGGCTAATCCAGAATCACACTTCCAGCTGTGGCCAACTCTTATTCGGTATCTGAGCGGCCTATACTACTGTCCTCTATTTTCTGATTAAGCTAAAAGAATTAATATATTAATCAGACAACTGACATTTTAAGTCACAACTGCTACATAAAAAAACTCTTTATATTGTCAGATTGCGCTTGGTATGTATAAACTCTCCCTAAAACAGCTAGAGGAAAGCTTGAGGGTTGCAAACTGTAATCGGTTGACTTCGTGCTATTTCGGCAACAGCAGCCACCCAACAAATTCTAACTTGATTGTGATGATTCGAATCGCATGCTTACATCTAATGTAATTCTACCCAGCTGGTTGCCGCGTTCAAACTGGGCAACTCACTATATAACTTAGTATCTAAAGCCTGCCACTCCGTTTATTAAATGCATCAAACTGCCCCTACTGCAAAGCACGGGCCACTGATCCATTGATAGGCGCATATCGCGGTTTTGTCAAGCCTCTTCACATATAATCTTAAGAGATGAACTTCATAAAATGCCACGTTGGGAGATATAAGTATAATTACAATGGGAAAATTGCTCAAAATCCACAGAAACCACTACCAGTTTCATGATCACGTAGGCGTCATCCCCGTAATCTGTGGATGACCATCCTCGACCTAAGCAGCATTTCGAGTGAAAGCTCCTTTTAAGCTCATACGCACTGTGAAACTACTTAAACGAAAGATTCGATAGCATACCGATACTCATCCGTACCATGTATAGTAAACAAATTTCCCCAAGATTCTGTTGCGGAAACAACCGATTTTTGCTTCTCTACAGTAAACAAATCACGATCGGAAACGAAAAACAATGGTTCCTTATCCGATTTCTTTGGGTAAATTTCTAAAAACAAAAAGGAATACTTGACAAAGTGGAAGGAAACTTCTGGCGGTCACATGCAAACAGTTATGCTGAGTGCGTGTGAAGTAGTTTCTAGATTCGGATTTGAACGCCTAGGATGTCCAATAAAAACTACCTGCTCCTCTACTTTCGAAACACAGTAAAATAAAGACTTCTTAGCTAACAAAAACTCTCACGCAGAAAGGTCATATTAAACCTCACTAAATAATCAATAGAATATTTCCGTATCAGTGATGAGGAAGAACTGGACGTATGTGAAGAGTAAGACGTTGTAAACGGGGGACCCGCCCAAATCACATTTGAAGAAACTTTTAGTAAGACAATCATTAACACGATCGCAAATTGCATGAGTATTCACCTCCTAATCACTTATTATTTTTATCCTGTGAACAGCAACTGGAGGGTTCAGCACGACAATATACCCATCGTTACGGCTGAAGGAACAATTCCGTTATTTTCAGTGTGATATATGTCAATGTCAGACCAACAGACCACCTGAGGAAAACACTGTTTGAAACCCGAGTACAGGGCCTAGAAAAAACTGAAACACGCTCGTTTGCAGAGGGCGGATTTAACAAGACAGCTAAAGATGTCCATGGAATCTTCCCAGTGAAAACTTCTGCACAAATTTAAGTTTTAAAGATGACTGACGAGGGGCATTGTGTGTCCTTATTTTGCCACTTATTTTCGAGCATCCTTAGTAGAGTTCCCCCGCACGCAGTTTGCATAATTATAATTCTTGGAGTGCAAATTTAAATTGACTTGAATGATTCCCGAAAGTATTTCGTAGCGGAGTAAAGCAATCTTTTTGGATATTTCGTTGAAGCAAGTACACATACATGTGGGTTAAAAGAGTAAGTCGATAAAAAATAGTCAGTAGAAACTGCGGGTCAAAAAGAGTTAATTGGTTGTTGATCAGGTGGCTGTTGATCTGTTCGCCGAGCTTGGCAAGTGACCTGCAAACGTTTCATCAATTACCAAGCTCAGCGAACAGATCAACAGCCACCTGATCAACAACCAATAAACTCACACGAGTTACCAATATTTCAACACATTACCAACAGGTGTTAATTGGCTACAACAGCAACGGATCGATGGAGCTATTTGGGTCACGTGTAAAACATGAATGACTGAGCATTTGCACTTACACTTGTCCTGGTATGTGATCTCTGTGCCGTCATCGACAGGCCAGAGTAAACGCGGCATCTATTTGAGATTGCCTTACAGTGGTATCACAGTCAAACAGCCTCTCACGTAGAAGTTTCAAAGGATGCTCAAGAGCACACTTTACGCAGCCAGCCTACACACACTTGGCCGGATGATCACATAACCTCTGAAACATAGACTGCCTGGGTAGATCACTTCGATTTGGGCCCAGAAATTTGCTTGCTACTCTTGAAATCGCTAAGTCTGCCGAGCAGAGGAACTTGTGTCCAAGGATCATCTGAACGAGCTGCTCTTGGGCTAGCCAGTGGTTCCTGGTGGCATATAAGTAGGTCAGTTTTAGCGAAATACACTCATTTGCAAAAAAAATTTGGTTTTGCGAGAGACTCACCTGGAACCCAGCTGAATCTCTCGTTTGCAACTGAATGTGCTGCACAAAGGCCGCCTCATGCTTCAGTTGCTACGATATTCAAGATATCGAGATACATACATGTTAGTAATGCACTACACAGTTTTTTTTACTTTAGTAGCTGCAGGACACGGCCACATCTCCCATAGGAGGTGCCACCTCCGGAAAATGTTCAGTCAACAAGTGCAACCACGTGATGTGGAGCCTGTGATTGAAGGATGAGTGGCGTTTATCCCATCTAGGCGCAAGCTACTCACACTACTGATCAGACGTATGTGACCGGAAGATTAGGTGTTTAAACTACTAGCCAGGAGGTTTCGAGTTCGAGTCTCCCCAGAGTTTCGTGAGATGTACACTGCTGAAGGTTCCCAATTACGATGGAATTAGGACACTTAAATCTCCTCAGCTACCAGAAGTGTTCAAGTTTGTGTTTACAGTGATTTTATTCTACAAGAAAGGCCATAAACCCGCTGAGCTGCAAAGCACAGTACGACATGACAGTTGTGGTATAGGGGCTAATGCAGACATGGCATCAAAGATTTTTTAAATAACTTGACTTGTTTAACTACTCTGGGGAGAATGCTTGAAGTACAATAGATACCACTAAATAAATATCAAACTCCCATTTTAGTAGACAATATCAAGCTTGAATTCCTCCTAGCCATTGCCAGTCCTTCGGCCTCATTCATGCTGGCAGTACTCACCTTAGTCTGTCCATATCGCCGGTACTACCTTTACAAATAATGCATAACATTCCATAGAAAATACATTTCATGTCCAGGTAGATATTGTTCCATTCCTAGTTTGCCATTTTCTTACAACTGTCCACGTGGGACGGCTTTTCTCAAAAATGCGGAATGTAAGTAGAGCAGTCTATGGCTAGAGTTAAGAGGGGATTATTAGCTACTCATGATGTCAGTTCAAGGGTGACTATGGAGAATTATGTGGGCTTTCATGGCTATCCAAAGCCCACTTCAGGTTTCGACACACGTTGTACTCGAACAAATTTGTTTCACATAAAAAGTTAACGGTTCTGATTTAACAGAACCCCGATGAATAACTTGAAAACAAAACAATCAGCTCAATGGGTAATCTGGGATATACCTCATAAATAACAAACAACAAGAAGGCGCAGTTCCCGAGTTTCTGTCAAGCTTATGTTCTACTTGAACCCAAATTGGACTGACTTCGACAAATATACTCACTCAGTTAAAGAATACCAAAAACAAGAGATTCAGTCGGGTCTCCTGTAAAAACCAGTCGATTTGCAAATGAGTGTATTTGTCGAAATCAGTCCAATTTGGGTTCAAGTAAAACATAAGGTTGACGGAAAATCGAGCACTGCGCCTACCTGGTGAGGCCCACGAAGGGCAAAACCGGTCGTGGGCGGTCGAAGAGCTTTCAGCAACCTTGTGAGTAGTTTTTTATAAAAATATACTGCGATATCTCGAATATCGTAGCAACTGAAACATGAGGCGGCCTTTGTGCAGCACATTCAGTTGAAGAATATCATATACAAGAGATTTGGTTGAGTCTCCGGTTAAAACCAAATCGACTTGCGGACTAGTGTATTTGTCAAAACAAATAACAACATTCCATGTTTATTAAACATGTTCATTACGGAGTTAATTATACTGATACTGGAAAACGTTGAAGAAGTTGGTGAACGTGTGATTACTTTCCCATTGAAATACATTTCGCATATTCCTTACCACTCGATATTTGACGGGCTACATGAACTGCACTCCGCATGTGTACTTTCATTTCAGCATCAATAATCACCAGTTTCACGTAAGTGAATGTTTAACAAAATACACTTGCCTCTTTGCTCAAGGAATCCTGGCTGGAAAAACTGCTCGAACCAGGGCTTCTGAACAGCGCAACACCACCTGAAATGAGCAAACGGATGGTCGACACATGCACCACCGTCCACAAAAACAGTCTAATGTGCTGTGCAGGAACGTCCCAGTGTCCCGGATCGTTAGACGTGGGAGGTTATAGCTAAATAGCTAAAGAAGTGGTTTATAAAGGAATTTGTAGAGTCTTAGAGCAGACCGAAAGAAAAAAGCATCCAAAAAATAACGCGTTAACCAAAGAGGCCCAGTAAGCCTTATTTTACTTTCCTGCTGAACTACCTGGTATTAGTTACTACCGAGCGGCCTAAAGATGCGCGCATATAGAACATGTACGCTCATGGTACATATCCTACACTCTGGTGCCTGTGTACCTAAAGGCAGTTCCATAGATTAGTCCTCTTTTGACGGGAGAATTTAGACTGACCAACATTGTAAACTGAACAGCAATGCAATAACCTGATGTACAGGTCAGGCGCGTGAATTCTGCTGAATACTAACAATAACAGGCATTCTACAAGCGTGACCCTCCACCCAGAGATGACCAATGAAATTCAACGGCACGTAGAGACAACAGTAAAGACATCATGCTTATTTGTGTAGGTAAGATAACGGATTCGTTAATTCAGATGAAACTTACGCCAGCAAGTCGATGGATCTAAGTATTTTGTTAAAGAGGTAAATCTTTGACGTAAACCTGACTCGAAAAAAAGGTCACCGAAAAGTCGCCTTTGCCGAGACAATGCAGGCAGCTAAAGAGCAGGATGTAAAAGTACGGGTCTAAACGTATAAACTGTTAAACTTCAATGCCCAAGAACATACTGCAAATAATTTTGTATGGAAATACGGACGGGGAGTTCAACCAAGATGACTTTGGAAGCATTGACCCATACCATACCCATACTAAGGCAAAATCACAAATGATGCCGCCTCACAGATAACTTGGAACAATAAATCCGACTTACGCAAAAATAAGGTCTGATAATGGAGTTCACAGTAAAATGATCCATCTCGAAAACAGTAGTTCTTCCCACTAAAAAAATGCAAAACATGAATAGGAAATCAGCCAGTGGAAGTTATACCGGAACACAAAACCATACGCTACCAAAAGAGGTTGTGAGCAATGTATCAACTAATGACGATCAAGCTTTATCCACTTTGGGTAGCTGCGCAAGTTGACAGGCACACAACCACAACTACTGATTTTTAACCTATATTACAAGAGAGAATGATGTTAACAGAATGGTATCGCACATTCTAACCTTAGGTCGTGTAATTCTTGGTTATGCAGTGGGTGGGGATTTGCACTCAACCCACTCAGTGGGTTCAGTTGTATAAATGGCGCTAAGCCTACCATAAACAAGCTCAAATGCTCGACAGTGACTAGTTCATACCAACAGAAAAGGGCACGGATAACTGAAAGGTAACCATTAAATGGCTACCTCGTATGAAAGGATACCATCAAGCAAACACGTTTTACCATATTATACACATAACACAATTTTTTCAATGCACTTTCTGGTCCCAAGTCGCACATATCTATGCTCACAAGCGGACAGGTTCAACGTACACCCCATGCAAAGTTTTTCTGTGCACCAGCTATTCGGACAAATCATGATTAACCTTTTTTTCTAACCTAAATGTCAGTTCCCGAAAACTATCAGGAGGTAGTTATTCGGAGGAAGACCAAGAAAGGATCTCAATAGTGTTAAAAGATCACCCCGATTTTCCATCACAAACTTAGTACTGGTGGATCGAAAAACCCCACGTTATTTTTGGTCTTTCTGGT
The DNA here is from genome assembly GCA_004794785.1 of Opisthorchis felineus. Taxonomy (NCBI): domain Eukaryota; kingdom Metazoa; phylum Platyhelminthes; class Trematoda; order Opisthorchiida; family Opisthorchiidae; genus Opisthorchis; species Opisthorchis felineus. Next base: position 1,054,842 of record SJOL01008635.1, read on the forward strand.
TACCAGAATCGACCAACAATCGTTATATCACGTGTTTTTTCAAATACGTTCGGCTTGCCTCCCAAAATCTTATCAAAGTACGTACATCTAAGGGATTACTGGCAAACTGGAAAGGGAGCTTGTTAATCTCACGCGTCACACAACATACTGAAATGCTAAAACCCCTAGTGATACAATTAGCAATCCGTGAAATACATCAAAAGATGTTACGCTTAAGCTAAGCTTAACACGAGCCCAATGCCCAAACTAATGAAAAGGAGTCATTTCGTCGAGTACGCCATCCCGGTGCAGATTCTTAACAAGACACCTAAGCCATCATAATTATGCATCTTTCAAGGAGTTCCTTCCTCCTAGTGAAGCATCCTGGTGGTATGTCACTTTACTAACATCGTAAAACGTAATTCCCATAATACAAGGAGCCAGACGGGTTTCAAAAAGCGTGACTTATGTTGTGCAATCCCGTTAAGTGTCATCGCGGCTGGACATGACCAACTAGGTCACATGAGTGTGTCAGGCCGTTTACTTGAAAGGTCCTACAAAAATAGGTAATCAGCAGGAGCGGAAACTGAAACCGAAACCGCTGAGGACTTATTTTACACACCGTGGTATTGTCAGCAGGGTTCAAAGGAATTCGGTGCCTGTCAGACTGTACGCGAGAGTGGCCAATTCCGAATCGTTCAGGAATCTGAGCAAGTCCGACAACTTTTATGATGAGACGATTAACTTCAATTAGCCGTCTTCCCAACAAATACCAAACAGTGCTGTGTATCAAAAAACCGTGATTAAATATTGTTTTCACCGAAGTTACACAGAGGACGAGGTAAATCATAGAATGGCTGGAGCCTTGACCGATAAATAAATGCAATTCTACTATTGCATGTTAGGTACAATGGTCCATAGTGTTTCCATCTGATAATTTTGGGTGTATGCTACCAAACTGCACTAGTAACACAGGCATAATCGCCTTGCCTTTTAGCAAGCTATCAATTTAGCCTCTTAAGATTGTGCGTCACTTTGAGCGCTAGAAACAAACTCAGGGCACATTTTGATGCCTACTGATAAACAATGTGTTTTCATTTCTAATAATCCCCTAGCTTTGTGTACATGTCGCCACCGGGCGAAATGATGTTTTGAGAACGGCTCTTTCGGTCAAAGTGGTATAACTTCTTTGACTAGATGGAAAAGCTGCAATGTGCATGAGATCATTCGCGAAACCTTCTGGAATAAACAACAAAATATGCTCCATCGAGTACACTTTGCTTCACTGTTCTGTTCTGTTCTGTTCTGTTTGTATTGCTGTTCCGCTCAAGTCTGCAAATGCATCGGCAATCCTGTTGTAAAAGACCCTCCCGTAAGTGAAGGGATTTTACTTCAGTCCAAACTAAGGCTTGTCAACGTTAAAAGGACTCTCCCTTAAGAAAAACCGCAATAAAACCATCACAGCCTGCAGGTAGGCACTCATCCAGTCGGGTTTCAGTTGCATCCTGCAGTATTTTGTCATTCCCTGTTGCTTCACATGTAGCCACGTGACGAGTGATGGGGTACCACAAGGATGTCAGAACTAGGGTTCACGTGATAAGAATATGTGATTACGTGACAATCTGCATGGTATCAGCTCACGATGCACTGTTGCGGCTTTTAAAAGAATCAGTTCGGTACCTAAACCAGAGTACTTATGCACTCGCACAATTAAATAGGGTACACCATATTATAAATATCAGGTGCGTTGCGTTATATCCATGGTCGATCATTCCTGAACGGGAAAACACAACAGCACATTAGAAACGCTGTGGAGTAAACTAGACGCAAAAACTGAATCAAGGAGCATGGCGATCAATGTAGGCTGTCATTTCTTGGTGGGTCCTACTGAGCCAACGGCTTGGCAATTATCAAATCCCCCATTGCAATCCTGATTATATGGCTACTGGTCTGATTCCCACAGTTTATGGGACAAACCAGACAAAAAGCAGTAGCTTATTTGAAACCATTCGCAAATTTCCGCTTGATAGCCCCATGATAACGTTTTCAGGTATGAAGTTTAAATGCTGCTACGCCGTCCTGGCTATTCTTGGTTAGGATGACATGTGAACCTGATTGCTTTTCACGGGACCAACGACGTCTGTATTGTTTTTAACAGTATTTTCCGGATTAAACCACTGCCTAACATGCTCAAAGCTGACAAACTTCGGACAGGCACATAGGGCATTGATCTTATGGTTCTGAAAAGCATACATAAATTTATCGAACACTACTAGAGGCAGACTGTGTGGATACCGAGAGAAAAGATGCACATCGGAGCAGCATGGATGATCTGGTGGCTGCTGCTGTGGACTTGAACCTACGCTTACTTACGCTTACTCACTTAGACATCAGCACGCATCAACTGCGTGAACTGAAAGTAGTGAGTGTCAGTGTTTATCTTGAAAAAAAATACACACCACCGAGATTTTCAGCTGCACTGCTGTATTATCAGAGAAAAGAACTTCCTCGACTTATCACTTCAGAACCGGGACGTATCACGCTGAATCTATCAGATATTATGCGTTAAGATATTTGCTACATAAGTCACTCAACATCGGTCCCTTAGTCCTTCTTCCAGGGCTCATCTGAAAGTACTACATGATGAAGCGCATGTGCCGTCTCAGCTGAACCGTGTCACATGTGACCGGCCGTAAATTCCGTTTGCCATTGCTGGGTTTTAGCGCCATCTATTATGCGCTATCTTTACATAACGCCGCAGCTAATGTTACGTTCAGGAGACTGTTGGCAGTTTCAAAATGTTACCGCATATAGCTGAGTCATTGAAATAAATTGTGAAATCAAGTTGAATAACGCCCGGCTTGTACCAACTCAATTCCACGTTGCTGACATTTACCTTCGCATCGGAAGTTAATTTCAGAGTCGATCTTCTCTTCGACTTTTCGACCAAATGGCCGAAATATCCATCCCGCAAGAACAGTGGTAGACCATTTGGAGGTAGGGACTATTCCTAAATGAAATAAGATATTTAATGGCTCTCTGTGGATTTTCTGAAAGCAAACTATCTCCTGTGCTCTTCAGTTTTAACTGCAAATCAAAGTAAGACCAGACTCTCCCCACCACAGTCAGCATATTTACGTGTAGTGCGTTGTTTGGAAGTGACAGGCGAAGCAATTGTTAGTTCTTCTTTAAATGGGTACAGCCGCCCGGTCCTGCACCATAAAAGAAGCAAACAGACCAGTCACACCGTTTAAGACTGAACGCGTTCTCCCGGTCTCACGTGATAAATCAGTTGCGTTATGCACTCACTAACGGAAGAGTGTGGATAGTGGTATCACACTGGGCGCCCATTTCAAATTCAGGCGTGGCCAGGAATAAGCATGGCTAATGGACTCTGATAAGAGCGAAACCGGATCCTAGTTCTACCGCTCCAGGATAGAACGACTGCTGTTCAAACGAGGGCGATGTGAATACATATAGACACACACTGACCCTCTGAAATTGGCGAGATACAAACATTAAAACGAACGCAAATAATACCAAAATAAGAGAGCTGACTGCCTGAGCAAATTGACAAAAGTCACAGTTAACATGTCCAGCAGTTGGTTAAGCAGAAAACGCCAATACCTCCATCTGCAGCAAACAAAGCCTTACAGTATGCAGGTGCACCAAAATTTGCAACGAAGACAATCAAGGAAATCAAAAGGGATTTCCTGTTTTTAAACATCAGTCAGGAAAAATTAGAAGTCACATTACTTGTGATTGGGTCTCGTTTCTGCCGGCCGTTCGGCGGTTTTGGTGAGCAGACTAACTGTCATTGGTAGTCTCCCTTAAAAAGAGGTTAGCCAATAAAGGTGATATTTTGCTCACACAACCAAAGTTACCAAGGCAGTTAGTATTTGCCGAATCCTCTTTTAAATACAGGGTCATCAGTGTCACACAAACCTCATATTTTGGATGGAAAACTACGCATAGACGGATATTAATGAAGCTGAATCGCTTGGAATTAACAGTGAGAATGAAAATGCTAAGTGGTAATACTTTCGCACAACACTACAAACCAATAAGTGTGAACTACTGCCTCAGAACAAGGTATGGTCAGCAAAGTCACTCGGCGAAAGGAAACATGATCGCGTGATGGCATTGAACTATTTCGTCTCAGGTTTACAGTATGAATATATTGTGAACATTTGTAAAGCTCCGAAACCGCAGCATTGTATACCAGATATTTTGTGTAAAAGAGAAACACTGGCTGGACAAAGGGTGTACAGTTTTACTCCATCATCAAACTCACTCTAAGTTTAGGTTGCAAATTGAACAGAATAATTCACCAGTCTTTCGAACTCCAGATTCCCCCATGATTGAATTTGTCTCTTTGAAGGCGGCCTTCATCAACAGCTAAAAAGTAAATAAAAAATCACGTGTAGTTTCCATAAATACGATTGCACGGATTTCAGGTTGATCTGTACCCGCGGGTCCGATGGGTGGATACCAATTAATATACGATTAGTACATAATATGGTGATCCTACTTATTCTCCTGCACATATTGAATACATAGTGCACACACTGCCGTCACAGTTTTCCACATAAATCGGATACTCATTTTTGAGGGTAAGGAATGTGAGCACACAAGACTTATTATAATGCAAGCCAAATATTCTAGTTGTAACTTAAAAGCAGTTCGGCTGTATCCTCCGGATCACTTCACCGGAGGTGTGCGAAATTCCACCAGATTTAGCGGTCGCAAATGCCCAGCACAACCAACTAACCCATAAATTTCACCATGTAATGATCGAGGGCCAGCTGTGCGCTATCAACAGACCTCGAAATATGTGGCTTTTTAGCAGTCATCCCTTCCACCGTCCTCAGCTTGCAAGATTCTTTTGGCGATTTTTAATGGAAGACGGACGCTGTATTCATTTATCAGATAAGTAGGCGACTTCGTGTTAAATGTGGCTTACGAAACTCGGCAGGGATCCATGATCTTTACCATGTAATGATACCAATGGCCCACTACGTCAACGTATCGTTCTCGCTTTGTAACATCAAGACCGTTTGAAGTCCAAGCAGAAGGTATTGGGGTCCATCAGAATGTGAAGCTTTCGCGCTTGCACTGTATGAACTGAAGTGTACCACCCTCTAGGAATGGCAGAAGTTTAAATTTGTGTTCACATGAACCTAGGGATCTTTTAGGTAAATCAAAAAAGTTCACTGCATTGGATGACCGCCTTGTGGTTTTGCTGGGCTCAGGGTAATCCTAGTATTAATCTGTACCTCGCCCGAATTAACTAACTTCAGAAGAAAACTGGAGTATGAATTCCATGCGGTTGATAACATACAAAAATTTACTAGATTTGGCAACAGTGTCCCATAAGTCCGAAAAAAATGTGTATCCAGTGGCATTTCAAGGTCCTAAAAAATGCTTTGTAATAGTGCGCCTATCTTCGATAAGCTCGCGTAATCCAATCTCTAACCAAAGTAAGTGTCTCAAAAGTTGCTTTCGTCATGAGGAAATAATCAGTCAGCATAAACTACTCGAAACTTGCGTTGTAGTAAGATAGCCTGTTCAGTTTCAGGGAAGAATTCGAAATACTAGGCACTAATGAAGATACCCACACAGAAATGACGTCTGCTTATGACGTTTGGAGAAGCAAGCTAAATTTGTTGTATAATCAATTGTGAACCTTCCCTAAGTTGAGTCAGTGCTAAGACATTTTCATATCTACGGTGTATCTACAGCCTTTTCAACAAGATTTTCACAAACGATAGACACCTGAGGGTACCAACATTTTTATGAGTATTGTTAGACAGATTCTACATGAATGGGAATCGTTTGGGAATGATTGGCCGGACCTCAGATATATTTCGATGCATCTGCTAGACGTTCAATTCAACTTGCCAAGATGATATAGCAGCAAACAATCCTCCCGATTTCAAGCGTTAACTAAATACGTTTTGGGGATAATGATTTACCTTGCTTCCAACTTAACCTGCCACAAACCGTCTCATCCTGGGAACTTCGGCCATCATTCAGATGCTTCATAATTCGTTTTTTCCCATAAAAAACCTTTTCATTCTGATGAAAAATATCTATACTCAGGAAAACTGAAATAATTTCATAAAAGCTGAAGCACCTATTAAAATCTGAGTTCAACTAAACTAACTGTAGCTTGAAGGTTTGTTACTGTGACACGGGAATTAATTTGCGAAGCAAATATGAGCGGTAACTGACTGAAACCTGGTGTGAATCAACCAAAGGCAACGTTCGTTAAAGTTTTGTTTCTTAAATACCATCTTGTGCCTGTAGCAAACACATGCGCCAACAAACCAAACAATAGAATTTTAATTTGACTGACAAAAATATCTGCTCCGTTGCCAATGTCCTACTTCTGGCAGAGGAAATTTTGTAGATCCAAGTCACACCACTCTCAACAGGTATTTCATTTCATTAAGGCACTCTATCTTTAATCAACGTAGTAGTATACACAGAATCGACTGTTGAGCAATGAAACCATAAACGCTCAAGCATTTTCATTGGCTTCGCAGTACTTTCTGTTTGTTTTGGCAGCCACAGCATCCAAGAAGAAGAATCGACGTGTCTGATACTAGCATGATACTACTCCCGAACAGTAGCAATAGCATTTCAAAAGAAGATTACTATCCCACTATATGTAAGCCTTTACTTTCTAGCTATTATTAGCGCGGAAGGTCCCAGTCATAAGGCTGAATGTCGGTCCACATTGTGAAAAATTCTAGCGACACTACTCCCGCCCTTCCAGAGAGGTCTTTCGTTCATTTTGTTGTTAATATGAAGAACCAAATCTGTCATTTTGCTGCGATCGGTAAATTATGAGATACAAGTCTGACATTAAACAATTTGGCAATAGCCAAGGATATAGTACTGCTAGTGACGAGAACTTGACAACAAACTAATCAGCACCGGAAGCAGTGGGGCCATATGGAGCACCTCTGGGAATTTTCTAAAGTCATGTCTCTATCCGGCGAAAAGCTGCAGACCAGTAAGTTTCATCTATGTCAGTAGTGTGCAGCAGCCCCTTATTCCTTATTGAGTAGGGGTATGTGGCATTGCTGCTCCGTCTGAAACGTTGCAATGCCCTCTTTGTCTTCCGCACCTGCCTTAGCATATTCTTTGTTAGCTACAGAATATTATCCGCACCTTATGCAAAAGCACTCAATGATAAGTAAGGCACTGCTGGCCCAAAGAGATGACCAAACGTTCCTCCAAAATAAACCCCAGAAGTTTTCATGGATCTGCCTTAGACTTTCGTGCTTTTAGGTCTCCTTTCTAGAGTAGCGAAGGCGAGCTGCCAAGTATATGCTTTCTCAGACGGTAAACCTTGTTTTCTTCATTATAATCAATGAAGTTCAACTATGTTGTGGTAGTTTGCAGATATGAGTTCTGGTATCAGGTCTACTGCTCATGACAATATATTCTGCATCCACAGGTGTGCACTCAAACTCAATTTTAGAACAAAACAGGCCCAAAAACCATATAGTAACCAGTTGTATGTTAACCCACCAATATGCAGCGATTTTTATACGACCACATCTTTAAAGTCTATAAGATTTATGTACCCACTCCTGCTTTGTGCCTTCTTCAAGCAGTCCTGCAAGTGTGCGCCAAAGTTCGGACAGTTCAGTTGGCCGACATACCAGTGCACAGTGCTACCAATCTAAATATTCATTCTGGGTTTAGGTTGCAACTCCACGAAATAAACTATCTGCATCCGTGAAAATCGTTACATTCAGCTCATATAGAAATCTTTTATCTATTCACCGAAGCATCATTATTCGGCTTTACTCTAGTCAACTATATTTCTATCTTAAAAGCTGTATTTTGGTCGCAGTTTATAAGCACAAATTGAAAGTCAGCTCCTAGGCGCACTCCTCCAAAATAACCGTTCATGAACTTCCCTAGTAACGTTTTGGGGTTACCTGATCGACAGTAACCTAGTGCGCAGATTGGAGTTAGTCTGACGGCTTTCGTCTCACTGGATCTCTTCACCATAGGTTATTCAAAATAAAACCATGTTTTTGCCAAGACGCATTGAAAAATCTGTGGGTTTTACGACTTGTGCACTATCATTTCGGCAATGACGGAGTCTAAAGCGGTCGAAATTACTTCGGAAGGGCGTATGTACGATCGCGAGCTTTGGGACAGCGGCAAGGTTCGGAGACCTGGAGTTTTATTCGGAAAGAACGTGGCTTCTGTGTGCAAGAGGATTAAACTAAAGTTAGACATATATCTCCAGATCTAATAGATTGTTATAAGCTGCGAGAATTAGCGGCTGGCCTAAGGAAGCGTCAAAGTGACCAACAACTAGCATTTTAGCATGAAGTTTCCTCCAAGACATCTGTAGAACACAAGGTATAATGGTGTGGTTTGCACACAGAAATGTCTGCAAGGCCGCGGACAAACTCCTTTTCGAAGCAATTTTTGGTGGAAGTGATCTTATATGAACCGGAATTATCACGCTAAGAATGCACACTTGACATTATTCCAGATGCAAATTATGCTAGGTTACATAAATGTCAACGCTTATAATATTACTGATGCAAGTAAGCAAATTTGCATGCCCTCGTTTGTGGCATCAGACACATTAGCCACTTTTCACTGTAATATAAGCCCTCCTGTGTAATTAGTTAGATATGTGTCATTTGGTGGTCTAACTTGACCCAAATACTTTGTAGATCCAATCATTTGGGACATAGTTCGGAAATGCAAGCGGTAGAACATGATATTTTTATAGTCAAACGGTAGATCCTCTGTAAATATCTAGCTGTGGGCAGTGTTTAATACAAGCGAACAAGAGAGTAGGAGGTGATTCTCAGGGTTTTGTATTGCTGGTATGAGATATGCACAGACACAGTTTAAAGACAGGTGGATAGCTGAAGAACCCAAAAAGAAAAAGTACCAAGCAACACCAGTTGACTTTGAAAGGGATTAGACAGCGTATCAGCAATCACAATACCAATGAGTTTGTTTTGTAGATAACGACAGAGCCAAAAAAAGAAGGGAAGTGAGGAACAACTATTTTGAGCTGGTTTTTAAAGTCATCAGTCTACGAGTTACATGCTCAAAGGAACTTCTGTTGCCGAAATCCGCGCTGCAAATCTCCCAGAATAAGGTGTCGAGAAAGATCTACCATAATCTGCTAAGCATGACTGGTTCCATGGGGTTATCCGAGAGCTTTCCCTTAACGGTTTGCAAATTAACAACTTTCACTAATGTTGTTGATCGTCACGATCTAAACCTGAGAGCAATCTTCTCCTACTTGGGCTATTAACACGCATTTACAGGGGTAACCAATTCCAGCAAGGGGCGAGAATTTAACCATTCTCTATACTTATCGCTCCAGTCCAGTAATCAGAGCACTCCTTCAGGCCAAGGAATAAGGCTATACATCTTAACACAGTTATAATTTTAAAAATTTTATGTCAGTTTTTTTATTTCAAAGAGCAGTGGTTCTATACTCTCGTTATTCTTGTACACGGCAATTGCTAGTATATTGTTTAGACGCTCGGCACTTTTATAATTTTGTGGATAAAAAGACCGGTACTGAGGTTACCAGGCCAAAAGTAATATTTAACTTCGGTTTCGCTGTAGTAAACATAATTAAGAGTAATTTCTTTTGCCTTACTGCTTCAAATAGTAAGCAGAATAGGGTGTATTGTTTTAAAATATGCATCAAAAAGAAACAGGCCCAAAAAAAACTTAATCCGTGCCTCCAAGAAATTTGGGTGAAACGGTTGCAGTTATAACAGCATACAACCGATGGATAAGTAGGTTTTTGCTACACCAACGGTCACTGGAATCAGAGTAAATGGTTTGATTGCGCGAGGAAAACCTGGTAAGAAATAAGCCAATGAAGACAAACCTTGTCTTATAATATATAGTTTTGGGAATAAAACTTTCGAAAGCTTAAACTGAGAGACAACAGTTTAAGTGGGCTTCAAAAACTAGTAGATATTCTGTTTATGGAATTGAGGTCATCCAACAAAACAATGATTACCCATAAAGCCTGATTCGGAAGGTTCGGCTAAAATTATCACGTACAGTCCAGGGTACCTAACATATATAAATCCGCAGAAATAGAGTTGGTGTTGAAAGCAAGACTACCAGTGTGTTCTGATGAGTATGACTAACGTTTTTGCGGTTATTGGTACTGAACAAAATAAGGCTGAAGCCGCGCGAGTACAAGATATCTCCAAACGTATAGGCAGCCGAGCATTAGTCATTTACACGACAAGCGACACTTGATAAGAGTGCTACAAGTCAGTTTGCATCATAGTAGAGAAAATTAGGTTTCAGATCTGTAGATCAAATGATAGAAACAGTAAACCAGGTATCGTATTTTCATGTTCGCTTTGGAGTACTACAGCTGTGAAGAGAATATTTTTATGGACGTCTAGGACACCTAGATATTGTATGAAGATGATAAATACAGAGTCTATTCTGTTGGTATTTAGTGACGTATGACGGAGTACTCGAGGGAAACCAAAAGTTCGTTTTTTCCTTTAGTACAGAGGGCGTTTCAATGAACCCATTATAAGCTAACTCTGATGGTAGCAACGTATTTTTCCGTTGCCAAGTAGTGGCCCTAAGCAGCCCGTTTTGGGAGAGAAGGACGCTTAAGTGTTATGAATGTTATGGAAGATATAAAGAAAAAATGCTAACAATGAATATTTGCGGAACTTTACTGGGATCTCTGTGGAGAAGAAAAATAGCAAAGGACTCAAGTTGCAGAAGACCATTTAGCAAAGAAAGCCAATACCCAAAATACCTCGTCGTTCTCATCACTAAATGATGGCACTGTAAGGGTTCTGTTAAAGGTTTTGGGAAACTTAGGCGGTGAGGGTTATTTGAGAAGGATAAAATAGAACCTGCAGTGAGTCATTTCTGAGGAAGGATTTGAAAGACGCTATTGTTTACCATCTTTACCAGCCTGTGGTGTGTGTCCGTATGGCTAATACAGCAGTAAATACGAGGGTCGTAATGATGTCCATGTTTGTGTGTAATAAGGTATGGCTTGCACTCGAGTATTTGAAAGTTCTTGAGAAGGAAGACGGTCTACCTACGTGGACGACAAAGTTAACGATAAATGCCCATCCGTACAGGGTTTTGCTGCCATCCGGATGGCAGAGAAAAATCAGTGGTTTTACTGAACAGTCGAAATAGAATGAGCAGAGTAACAATGACCTGCGGATGCGCTATACGCACGATCGTAAGTGTATATTTCATGTCGAATTTGGACGTCCATTGGGCTGATTGGTTAGAGGTAGTGCAAGCTCAACGTGGGTTTCTGTGTAATCAGCATGGATGCTCTCAAAGTTTGCCGCAATTGCAGACAGTAAAAACAATTTCGGACAAGTTGTGGGCCGGTCACTTAACCGACACAATCAGAATGGTTAATGGGTTGTCGTTCGAGGCATCGGGTTAACAAGTCACATGATTCAGTCTCAGAAACTTTCGTCTGTTCATATGAGATGATTCAGGTGCACTGGTGGAGTAGTGGTAGCATGCTGTCCTCGAATATCAGATATTAGGAGTACTAACCTGGGTATTTCCTAGGGTTTCGTCTACATATCTGTGCTAATCATGGCAAAGCTCTAGTCCACTGCCTTCCCATTTGGTGTGGACTCCTATAGGGAGAATACCTTTGGGACGCAAGTGACGCGATTGTGATTTTGCAATTTCTGCGACCAACCTCGACTGAGCTTTATGTCACATTTTACTACCTAACCAGTCTTTGGACTTCCTTATCAAAAAGTGATGTCAACGTAGAGTCATACAGTGATCATAATCAAACCAACATTGGATAAAAGGGATTGCCTAAGAATTGCCTCCCACGAAAATGAGGGAAGTCCAACTCCCCATGTGAGGATGTGATAAGTAAAACTAAGGTTGGAGGCAAAAATCGGGTATCAAACCGGTACGGGCATCTAATTAAGTCAAAAATGCTACAAAGTTCTTCTCAAATGGCATAACTTCAAGCAAAGACTTCGACATAAAAGGTTGTGTAGGCTATTTATTTTAAAACGTTTTCCACAACTGAATGACGAAAGCAAGTTCAAGATCTAGAGGGTAAGTATCCGCGGTAATGAATTCCCTAGCACAACAATCATCTCAACGACATACTTCCGCCTTGAAAAAAGTCGGATCCAATAAAGGTGGTTGTTTTCCGCAACTGAAAATTGTTGGTTCTGAACTAGTCGCTCGACAGCACAATGTAGAGGACTGCATCAGAGGCTAACCGGACTGGACCAAAGATTACCAGTTGATAGCCAGAATTCCCAAACACTCGGTAGTGTAAGAAAAGAGCTGACAGATTGCGGCGAAAAGATTCCCATTAGTCCTGGGTGATAAATGTCTACAACTGGTACGCATGTGTGGGCTAAGAGAAGTCCACGAGTGACGAACGAAGAAAACGTCTGAGGATGGCAGTGTTAGAGAAAAGATTAAGTAACCCTGATCAGGTATACATATATTTCCAGCTCGAACTCACAGATAAGTCAACCATTAGTCGTTGTTGGCTTAGCCAGTATTTTGGAATCTTTTACATCTAACGTAAACCGATACTCACTCAAGAAAATGATATATAGCTACAAAGCTTATAAACGGCCATTTAATTCGGTCAAAGGCCTGCGAAGTCAATGCAAACGGACTGTTGCACCTTCTTATTTAACAGATCAGCGGATCGGATTATAGTGTAGGGAATTAGACAAAGTAAGTTCTTTTTTACTTATACCATGTTTGGGGATGGATGTGATGTTGGAAGAAGTATGGTGGCGGGTTAAAGGAAGTAAAATAGGCACATGAGTAAGAGATACTTGGATGTTCATGAAAAATTTAATGTGTCATACAATGGACTAGTAAAATGGTACAAAGCATGCTATGAATTACAGTTAAGTTGTTTGTGAACGGAAGACGGATCAAGATGGATACCAAGGGAATTGTACGGGAGGCAAGCTGATCACGCGGTCTCTTTTGGTTCCAGTATGGTGTCTTCCTTTTTTACCATGCTCACCCGTTCGTGGAGTCTTTCGAACAGCAAGCGAGTGAATAATAAAAAGTGACATTGTTCAGATGGTTTGCATTCACAAACTACCAAGGATGGCGTTTTTAGTGAGGCGAAATAGAAGCGCAAAGTTAAAAGCATGGTGAGTGATTCCGAAATATTTATGGACACAGCATCACTAGTGAGGCAGAACTGATAAATTTTGAGTACACATGAGCTATTTAGGGATGTTATGTTTACCGACTTCTTTACTTAACTTAACGGAAAAGGGTGAGAGGTTCAGAAGGCAAACTTTGTTGCGGCATGTAGTTTTAATACGGAAGAAAGATTAAAACGTAGCCTTTTGGTGAAATAATGGTTGAGTCAGTACAACTGAGCAGACAGCAAGGCTATTTATCGAACGGAAACTTCCAATAATAAGATATGTTTACCCGGCATCCGACAATTTCTTTAATATCCGCAAACCTTCGCCGTTCCTCAAGGTCCTCAGCTACCAGATCCCGATGGAGGACCATCGGCTACACTGAACTACCGCTAGCGTTTTTAGTTACCCTGCTTATTGTTATTTTGTGATAACCATAGTTCTCAATTTTATTGGCCCATTTATTGACAGCCCTTCGGTTGTTGCATATCCACAGCCAAAGTTCGCCCTGCAGCGTAGGTAAAACTGCAGAGTCGCGCATATACACTTAATTGCATCAACTCTTTGGTCTCTGCACACAAAACCCTTGTCAGCATTCAGCTGTATTTTGATATTTGTCCTCTAAAATTCTGGAGCAATGAACAGCAAACGAACTGTCTTTTTGTCGCGGTAGATTTCAGCTGATCACTACAACTCCAAACTCACAAAGTCGTAGAACTGTGAATAACGTCTTCTCTTCCTGAAACATAACTACCTTCAACGGCCCGTTGTAGGCACAGATCTCAGCCTTTTGTTATGGGTATGAATTATGTTGCATTGATCCCATGTTCGGTTTCGTCTGGCAGACTATCAAACTTAGATCCCACATGAGAGCGTTGCTCCTGCCTTTGGCTGCTCTATTTTGTTACTCCGACTACCAGAAAGCTAAATGATTATTTTTTTCTAGAGAGCAAGCTTCTTTAATTCATCATCCGCCCACGGTTTTCTCCAAACAGGCCTATTCATACGCCGATGTGTCCGTCGGTTAAATCAAGTGCTGCTAGTGATCGGTCGGGAGTCGAGAGGAAGGCAAAATCTGCTCACGTTTCTTCCCCTTCCTACATATAGTGATGGGTTTAAGTACCTCATTTTGTGTTTAATTCCTCTCACGAGGAATGGCTTAGGCGTCGGTGAATCATTTTATGGAGTGCGCGTATAGTCTGGACGTTGCTGCTTCCATTAGGCCAATAATCCGCCACTCAATATGCCAGAATACCATACAGAAGAAAGAGGAGTCTGTTCGTCCATGTCTATATTTTCACGGCAGATGTATAACATTAGGTCCGTAGAATATTCCTGTAAGATGTAGTTTTTTTCTGGGTAATAGTGAGAAGTCCATTTTCTCACGGATGAAGCGCGAGTCACAATGCAGGTCTGCATCTCATTCTGAACCCAAGCCATGGAAACTAAGCAGTGATTCAGTTTCCGAATTCACCGGGATCATAAGAGAGTAGAAGGGTCTGAACGAGACACTGCTGCTTCCCACCGTCAACTAAACGAACATTAATTTTCTCCGTTCATGCAGTGCACTACATGCATTCTTCCTTCACTTTGTGCCTTCAGTAAATTTCGAGGTCATTTCTAACGTGGGCGAATGCTTAACGCACGCTTTGTCGAAGACAGATAAGTCGGTTGTTCATTTGTATGGCCAACTAAAGTTGATGCTATTACCACAACCTCACAAAGAATCTCTCGTTGTTTCCTGTCATACAAACTGCACCCGTGCGATAAACACCCCATTTTCGAATGTACAGTTATACATCGTCGCTGTGTGGCGCTTTTGGTATCACTGATTTGTGTCGACAATACTCGCATAACGTGCGTGTATAAACCGTGTAATTCGCCGGAGATTACATGAGAAAAGACATGACAACTCAGGCAAAGACGGAGTGCACCTAGAAAGAAAACTTAAAAACACTGTTTCAGTGCACATAAGCCAAAGTAAGGTCGCATTTGTTAAAATCGCAAGGGGCCTTTCATGAACATCTCATAGGTCACAAAAACGAAAAATCGAAAAGTTGTGGTAATAGTGATATTCGCTTATTTGCCTAATTTACCCGATACAAAAACTTTTTCAATATATTCTATGTATCGTGTAACCACAAGCTTTTCATCAAATCAACCCAAACGTGATTTTTCGAATTGACACTTCCTTTGTCCTTGAGATGACCTAAGATGATGAGTTAACAGACATTCAATAGCTCAGTAGGTTATTTAGGTCTCACTGGTGCGTACACGGTTAAGGACCTGACAGATCGCATCATCAAGCTGGATATATCCGATACCGACCGCACCTTCGAGCTGAGTAGATGAAAGCAGACAACATAGCTGTCATTTACATGTGGCAGTAATGGGTCTAACGGTAGATGAGACATAAAAGATCACGGATTCACGGATTGATACACAGGATCGAGGCTTTCGCCCACGTTTCCCGGGTCCGTTTTGTTCTTGTCGTTCAGAGGTTGCCGTTCATCTGAAAGGCACAAGCGAAAAAAAGGGTGTAGCACTGCTCTTTATGTTCTCAGTGCGAGGCAGTAAGCTCACCAGCATAGGGACTCGCATAAAACAGTGTCTAATAGTGCTTTGAACTGGATTCTAGAAGGAGCGTGGGCAACCATCGGAGGAAGGTTATTCCACGCAGCTACTACCCTAAATGGTAAAAAATTTTGCCTGATGAAATTGTGCGCTCTGAGCTTGAAAATCTTCTTACCATGTTCCCGCCGTGTGTTTGCTGGAACAAGGGTGAAAAATCTGTTGGCCAACCCTGTTCAAACAGGGCATAAGTAAGAATTAGGCCCCCCCCCGGAGGCGACGATACTCCAGGGGAAAGACGTCAAGCACCGCGAGACGCGTTTCATAGTCCACGGATTTAAGGCCGACAACCATTTTCGTAGCAGATCGCTAGACACGCTCAATGAGGGTTACGTCCTCCATGCGTCCTGAGTAGACAACTTGGCTGGCATATTCAAGAGGCAGCCCGACGCAAGCCCCATAGAGTATTTGGAAGTCCATGCGAGTAATACGGGAGAAGGTGTGCCTAATCATCCGTAGAACGGCGAATGCCTTTTGGGCCGATTTCTCATGGTACAGTGAGAAGGACATGTTTGAAGAGATCCAGATACCCAAATCCTTTTTGGTATCTATCTTCGTGATGACTTCTGCTCCATTCTCACCGTGCACGACATAGGCGTTCGCTCAGTCTCCTCCTTTTCCGTCATTCAGAGGGAGGTGCCAGTCCAACGACCACTGCTTCTCAGCGTCTACATCCGTTTGGAGGGCACTGGCATTGGAACTCCAGGATTTCAAGTCGTGCACATAAAGTAGACATGGACTCGAAAGAACGTTTGGAAGGTCGTTGAAGTATATCAGAAACAGCAGTAGTCCCAAAACAGGGCCTTGAGGAACTGCAATGCAGACCGACGCCGGAGAACAGCACGTCAAGCCTACTTTCACTCGGAAGGTTCTGTCTGATAGGAGCACCCTAATCCAGCGTATAATTTCCCCTTGAATCCCGAATCACTCGAGATTGTGGAGCAGCGGGACGTGTGTAACTCGATCAAATGCTTTTGAGAAGTCGAAAAATATGGCATCTGATATGAGTCCCTCATCCTTGGCTTGGGTTAAGCTGTCCATAAATACGAGCATGTTCGTCACGCAACAACGGTTTGGGAGAAATCCGTGTCTAACTGGAGATATCAAGTCGTTGGAAGCAAGGCGATCTAGGGTGGCTCGCTTCAGAGTGCGTTCCATCACCTTGCACGGCACGCTAGTGAGGCTTATAGGCCTGTAGCTGCCAGGTGATAGTCGGTCACCAGTTTTGTAGCTTGTCGTGACAATCGCTTCCTTTCAAGCAGAGGGAAGGTGACCTTCGTCAAGCGACTGACGAAACAATAGGTAGCAATTTGCCAGTGTGCACGACGTTTCTCTCAGGATCCCTGGATGGACTTCGTCAAGCCCAAACGCGCAGAACGGGTTGATCTTGTGCAAGAGTTGACGAATGTCATCCACCGTGAAGACAAAGTCGGTTAGAGGCCGTTCGTAGTTACGCCTTGATAAGATTGGATGTGACGAGGACGCTGGGGCTGAATATAGACCTGCATAGTGTTCTCTGTAAACCTCAGATACCACTATTGGGTCACTCGTGGGTTCCCCGTTTCTGACCCTCAAGGAAAACGCGGATGGCTAGTTTCTGCGGCGATGTCTCATGTATATAAACAGCACATTTCTGTTTTTCCGGGTGGGGTCCAGAATGGTGGCTTGTTTTCGTATGTTCCATTGGCGGATTTCTGATTACAGCGGTTCCGCAGTTTACGAAACTCCAGCTCATCTTCTGTGTCGCCTCTAGTCAACTTTTAGAAAAATTGTTGAGACCTCTTTTCCAGAGAACGCCGAATCATTTTAGGTAGCTTTTCGCTCATCCGACAGCGTGCTGGTCTGTTTGGGACGAACATCGCATCAGCCTCGTGAACTTTCTGGACATTGGTCCTAAATAAGTCTTCCACTGAAGCTGGTCACAGTTTTACTTGTTCAAGAAAGATGCGCATTCCTGAGAAGTCTGCACGGCAGAAGTTTCGAATCGACGTTTGAGGTTCGGGATTTCTGGCCCAATAGCAGATGAAGTCAAAGGTCAACATACAGTGGTCACTATGTCCCAGTGGAGCGTTAATTATTACCTGATCGATGAAGTGTCTTTTGTTGGTGATGACCAAATCCAGGAGGGATAGTAGTTGGCCTGCGCGGTGTCTTTGGTGCAACGACGTGATGAATCCAAGCGCTCTGTTGAACGGTTCCGCATTTTACGAAATGCCAGGACATCTTCTGTGTCTCTCATAGTCAACTTTTGGAAAAATAGTTGAGACCTCTTTTCCAGAAGACGCCGAATCCTGTTCGGTAGCTTGCGGCACATCGGACCGCGTGCTAAATTTTGGGATGAACATCGCCTCAGCCTCGTGAACTTTCTGGATAGTGGTCCTCAATAGAAGTAGGGCTCATGAAATACAACTGATTTATTTGAGCTACCGACAAAGGTGTGTCTGGACCCAAACGGATATCACGAAGAAGATACACTATGGACCGTGAATAGACGAAATTGAGTAAGCGGGTGTGTAGTCTATGTAGGTTTACATAAGCGGGGGATGCGGTCGAAGAATAGTCAGCAAAACAGCGACTGTTAAGCTCTGAATCATGGGGCACTTTTTGCGAGAACAAACACGTCATGAGAGGCCAGTTTAAAGAGGCTAAACGGGCCGAAAATAATAGGCGGGGAAGATTTCCTTCCCCCAGCGAGAGGGCAA
This sequence comes from Opisthorchis felineus, assembly GCA_004794785.1. Taxonomy (NCBI): domain Eukaryota; kingdom Metazoa; phylum Platyhelminthes; class Trematoda; order Opisthorchiida; family Opisthorchiidae; genus Opisthorchis; species Opisthorchis felineus. The sequence continues at coordinate 1,073,338 of SJOL01008635.1, forward strand.
TGGCAAACGTAAAAGAGTGCTGGCTGATGGTTTACGGGATATTTTCATAGTAGTCGAAGGCAGACCTTGCAACATTTGTACACGTCAGAATCAGTAAAGTGGCTATTGGTATAACGACCCAGGAGGATTTGGAAGATTTGATAGACGACTAGACTAGGATGCTTGGGAGAACTCGACGAAGATAAATGGGCGGGCTTGACCACACAGGGCCTGGATGATGCAGCCTCGGGAGGAAGGCACAAAAACGGGTTTGTCAACACATTTCTGAGGTTGTGGAGGTTCCCGATGCAGCACCGAATGGGGTATCAACCGGCGTGAAAATTTATGTTATATCCTGTCTGTATGTCTGTCGTGTATGCATTGATCTAAAACTACGGCCCTCGGCTAGATGGACTCGAAATGTGCCTCTGAGGACCGGCTAAATAGTAGGCACTAAAAACGATGGCAATTCACATTACCTTGGACCGAATCAGCACTCATATGTGTCTATATTGTCGAATATCGTGCCAAATTCGAGGAACTCAATTAAATATGCGTAACGTCGGTACGACGAAGTTTTTTCGAAGTTGTGGCATACGTTTTTTATACTGCCATCGTTACCATGGCGGAGTTCGGACTACACAGTATTCAAACGACGTCACACACGAAACTGTGTGCTGATTAGCCGTTAGGCTGCTGAGCAGATGTACGTCCACAGAACTTGCCACCCGCCTCCCTCATGATAACCACCAATCGACCGGCATAATAGAAACGATCCCTTATGTTATATCTGACTGCTTTTCCCGATCCAGTGGCTAATGCCGGAAAAAAGACTCACCGATGAGGAATACAACAGGTTTATTGCGAACGAGCGAGTGCAACACTTACGAGGGATCTCACGCTATTTGAAGTTTGCTTTCATCGATCCAGGCTGTTGCTGAATTGATTGAATGACTGACTGGCCTGGATGCTTGCCGGCTTTCTTATTGAGATTTTGGTGAAGTTTTAGAGTCTCAGTATATTTCGGGCGTTCTGTGGTTGCTTTCAGGAATCTGACCTCCCCTATACCTTATCATACGGGAGGGGCGGTAACTGTCTTTCCAGCGGTTTGGTTGGATGTGCACAGATATCTTGGGGGCCCATGCCTGTTTCACAGTACTTCTCGTTAAGCCTAGTCAAACGTCGATGACGCCAGTGGCAGCTTCCTGTAAGTATTTGCTCTGAAACACGACGTTCAGCGAAAAAATTACCAGCATAAACTTTCATTGTCTGAAGTGTAGGGATCTTGCCTGCAGGCTGACTCAACAGCAGGGTGGCACATACTATATTTATTTTATTTTAACAATATTTATTGTTATTATAACATTTTATTTTATTGGGCTAACAGACAAACAGATTTGACATTCCCTTGGAAGATTGGTAAAGGGACGAAAGTGCGCAAAGTGAACAGGAAGACTCGGCTGTCCCACAACGAACAACTAGTGAGGCAGTGCGGTAGGGCTATGGTCCATGTATATTTTGCCCCAAAGCTGTAGCAGTCTCAAAAGGTGCTTTGAAATTTGTCTGACACTGCAGCATCATAGTTAACGGGACACAACAATATGGGCTAATCCAAAATGTGGAGATCTTCACACTAGTGCGTGCGAATATGGGACTGCTTAAATGTCCGGCCCAGCGAGGGTCTCCCGTCCGTACCGGGAATCACCGGGTATGTTGCGGTCTCTCGGGGGCTATTTGCTAAAATTCAGCTCGGCTTTAATACTGATTGCAATATTGACCCCATACGAATCCCGGTTGTTCCTGGTAAAAAGGGTTGCTGGACGTCAAATTATGTCAGTGTTGGACTTCCTTAACTATCCGTTCCGCTTACTCCCGTCGTATAGCTAATACAGAGGTCCCCTCCTTTTGTTTAATTTGTGTGCTGTTCAAGTGGCTAGCGGAATAAGTCATAGCGCTCCGACTATACTGTGTGAGCACGCTAGTGAACTGCAAGACTAACAAATTCTCTACGAATATTGACAAAGCTTGCTGATCACCTGAAATCACTGGACTAAACAGTGTGGTGGTTCCTAACGGGAACAGGCATTGAATGAGTTTTTTCTCCAAAGTCGTGTTTTTCACTTTGCAGAGGGTAAGCTGACTTTCCTCGGTGCTGCGCACCGGATTTAGTGAAACAGCCCTTGTCCTCTGAGCACACTTCCTGTTGAGACGTTATGGTGATATAGTCAGTTTATTGAACTTTAAGTCCATCGATCGAGTGCCACTTTAGCACCCGCTTGTCAGGGTGCTGAAAGGGTTGGTGGGTGAGCCAGAACTGAACGAAGTTAGAAAGGTTAATAAGTCCTCGGAGCCATGTTTTCCAAGAACACTGCGCCCTGAGTTATGGCACGTCCAGTCCAGCACCCTATAGTCATCATCGAATATGGCCAGGTCATATTTTTGTAGCGTGGTGGTAGCCCGCTGGAGTGTGTTGCCTACTCGCTGGTCTTCAGCCAGACTGACAAGCGAAGTTGTGTTGCTTAAAGAGGGTTCCTTAGCTTCCGGTTTGTATTAGCAGCTGAGCTTACTTCGAGATACAGATAACTGATAAACTGCCTGACTTTTCACTGCGTTGGTCCATACTTCTTACTTTTTTGTATCCATGATTGCCATGAAGACGAGGCTTCCTTAATACTGGACCAAATTTCGGTCATTGCAGGTAGCATATGTATTAGCCAAGCGGTTGCCTACCGCCGATAATTTGTTAGACATTATGTAAGTGAGAACGCGCTTCAAAACAAATGAAACTTGCTTAGTAACGTGGTCCTCCAGGTAACTAGAGAATGCCTTTAGAATATTGAAACTAAACAGTGGCTGCTTTATTTCCTGCTCTTGGAATAAGCGGCTGGGGGTGGCGCGTTTTGTTGTGCGGATAACACCCTCACAACTACTGAAACGAACGGGCTTTGTGAACTCAGAATAATTACAATGACTTATTCTTCATCGTGATCATATATTTACCGATTCCTAAGATTGTCCTCGTAAAACTGGCTGGACTGAACACAATTTGTTTATGCACAACAAATCCTGAGTGCTCTACGAAGCTTTCTACTGTTAACATTTAACGTAATCCATATATAGGTTGCGGGGTCTCCCCTACGGTAATTCAACGGGTTAGGCAACTCCCACCAGTAATGCTTCCCAGTGGTTGGTGGTTTTGCGTATGTAATACTGAACCTTTTGACGCTGGTTTGTGATTGATTAGTGGGGTTAACTTCCTGTGTATTTGGTGCAATCCAGTCTTCTAGAAATTTTTGTAGCTGATAATTTAATAAAAGGAGGAGTCAGTGGATAACTTTGACTGTGCATACGTCCAGACACTCCAAATTGTTTGGATGTTTTCTAAAGCGTGGGATTGATAATATTCCGGTAACAAAGGGTTCCACTCGGTATGGAATTAAACCGGATAGTAATAGGCCCATATTTACAAATTTGAATGTAGGCCATTCCTCATACACTCATCTGCATACCAATTTGTTTTCAAAAGAGGCTCTTGAAATCCAGGTGAATCCTTACTTCATGATATCCTCCAAATGCATGGGCTGCACAATGCTAGCTCATAAAAGAATCAGCTGGAAACCTGTGGAAACCGAATTGGAATGTGGATGACCCTATTAGTAGAAATTCTTGTGATTTGGGTCGAAATGGAACATACGGTTGACGGATGCTCAGAAGCCGCGCCTACCCGGCGAGCCCCGGGAAGGGTGAAAATGGTTGTGGGCTGCTGAAGTTCTTTCAGCAGCCGAATGACTGCAGTTACGCGTCTACATGGACTTTTATTAGTTCTTTGACCCCCACAATGACATTTTGACGGACGCTCCCAACCCCCTAAAGACTTTTATCACCCATCAGCAGCTGCCAGTGTTCATCAAATGAAAACCTCTACATCTGGAGATATGTCCAGCTTGCCTTGATATGGTTTGCTCCTAGAAGCCCTGCGTTTAGACATTCTAGGCTTCCTATGGTTTGCGCAGGCATGGCAATTGAGTGCTGACTTACTGTTGCGGAGATTACGTGTATCTTAACAGGTGGTGGGATTTCGCATGTCGTCTGCCGTGAAGTTGTTGGATTCTTCTTAAACCTAAACACACTGCACAATTGTTGCGATGGTCAGTTCTACCCCCGCTAATCCACTAACATCTACGAATCAGCTACGTTTGTCCACAGAGTTGATGCAGTGGGAACCTGTTGGCAGCATTCAATTTTGATGGTGGCGCTGCGTGAGTAGTCCGTAATTTTTTGACAATAATCATAAGAACAGTGCGACAAAACCTCATACACTATCGGCTGTAGCATTATGATATTGCTCAGGACAAGAAGAAGAATACGTAAATTGAGCAGAACTCCGTTGCTGTCTTTTTGAGGGTCTGCCTGGGTGCGGTTTCGTACTACCTATGTTGATTACACTACACTTATTGGGCCACGGTCTGGGTGCTTCAGTAAAACCCATAGCACTTTGGAGTCACTTGGGGCAGCGTGATTGATGTCTGTCGGAAAGTACATATTTCTTGGGAGATGATTTTTTCTAATTGTGGGTTTATGCCGCACATTGATGTTGAATGTTTTGACAGCACATGCGTAGTTGCTTCTAGACTTTGGTCGCAATGTCCAAAAGCCCGAACAATCATGTTTCTGAGTGAAAAGCTAGGTAAAGATAATATTTCAGGAATGATTCTGTCGTCAAACCTCCTCTTTCTCGCGGGTGTACCGTTTGTGCAACGAGAATGCACATTCTGCAAAAATAAGCCCTATGGAGTGAACAAAGGCTTTTTCCTCGCACTCAGATTCAAAAACATCTGAAAGCCAAAAGTAGGCCTGTCAGTTGGAAGAGTTAGCCGTAGTTGGTCCGGTTGTCAACGAAATCATCTACACAAAGGTCGTTGAGGGAGTTGGGCGATTGAGAACAACTGATAGTAAGATGGTCACGCCGTCCGTGTTAGTGGTTCAAGAGGTCAGAAACAGACACTCGGTGGCAGCGAACTACAAACCGGAATGTTTCATTTCTTGTAAAATCCTTCAGTAGTGCCTTATTGTTTTGCATGGTTCCATGTGGTGGCTGACTTATGCGTGCAACGGAAATTTTGACGCCATGATGATTTATAGATTGTTAGTATTTTAGGTACCTACTTAATTTTATAAGTTTGACACACAATGCAATCGAAACTGAAAAGTAGAATGTGGCAGTGGATACTGTGCCGACCACCGTCTCGAAAAGCAAACCTGGTTATGAACTACACAATATCAGTATTTCATACTGGTAGAAGTAGTGTATATGTATATAAGTCGCAGCCATGGACAACAGTGCAGAACGGCTTAATGGGCCATGAAGGAATGGCGCAATAATTGTTTAAGTTCATCAAAGGCAAAAGTGTTTACGGCTTACCAAGCCAGCAGCGATAAATAATAACATTGGAGAGCCAACTTAGTACGGCAGATAACCTAATCGATTCTCTTCTTTAAGTTCTGGGTTGCTTCCGTAACAGTCAGCGACTTCAGAGAACAGATGATCAAATAAAGAATAAGTGCTTGAACGCGTGCAGAAAAACGTCAGCGCTGTGCAACTTGAGAGCGACAAAACTTTAAACGAAAGAATTGTAAAGAATTACGAGTGGCCGGTGAGCAAAAACATACACTGGTAGACACCCATATACATTCTTGTGAGTATACATATTACACGGGAAAGACACTGAGTTGCGAAAAAACCACTGTTTCTCTAGCCAGAAAATGCCGGTGCAGTTTGAACCTGCGAACACTTGTGGACAAAGCTCTTCGCGTCTATCAGCCATAAGATCATTCTTCTTGTCCCACCGCCCCCGTGCTTCAAGTTGCATCTGAGGCAAAGTGAAGAAGTGCATTATGCACAAACGACATCTTATTGCTGCTTTTCTGAGTCGTATGAACGACCCAAAGGTTTATTCAGCAACGCCAGCGGCATTGCCCGGAGGACAGAGATTATGATGATCAGAAATCGGCGTACAACAAATTATCTTGCATATATTTCCGACAAATTGGAAGGCAGTAGGTCTGCTGCCATTCAAACTTAATTTTTTCAACATGTTGTCATCTTGTGTTCACCGTCAGATGAAGGGAAAATAGAATTGTTAAACCTGTCTGCAGATTTTACCAACTTTCTTAAATTTCTTGAAGAAAGGAGATAGCTTTCGGCCAAGAAATAACAAAGGAAACAATAAGCAGTTGTCAAGCTTGGAAACAAAAATTCCCGCGCCAATTCAGATTTGAGAAAAAATAAGGTAGTAAAATAAAGTAAACATGATTGCGAATGAAACCGTGACCATCATAAAAATCAGGTGAGTGTGCCCACAGCCAGACGGTCACTGAGCCCAACTTTGCGCACAGCAGAATGGTGTATAGTGCAGTGTTTAGCGAAGGCTTTTGGGATCCTTTTGCTTGTTTAGCGGCTAATTGTGAAAATACTTTTGATACGTCACCGTATGGCTCTGTGTTTGCACGTGGTCTTTGTCGCTTGTGGACTGTTCATCCTCCGCTGCTAGCGGTTCGCCACCAGGCAATAACGCTATCAAAACGATCAGACTTAAAATAAAAATTCCCAAGACGGCATACTGTAATTCAAGCATTGGGATTCTTTCAACTTATGTTCCCCCATTTAGACAAAACCTCTTCTTTTGCCATGAGTATGTAGCCGGCGTATGTGATGCAAACTGGTTAGGTAACATGATTCTATAGGGGACCGGCAAAATGGCCGCTCACTAGAGGTAGAACGAAATTATTTTGGGCCCAACTACGGAATTTTCGAAGTTGCAAATTATATAGGTTGTTTTAGTCCGTTTGCACGTTTCGGTGTTATGTTGCTCATGGCATTTCGTTTGAGTGAGCAAAATTTTAAGGTAAAACACCGTCTGCAATTCGCATTTTGCTACCATTTTACGAGATATGGCACGAAATCAAACTTTACCACATTTTAGCGTTTTGCGGTATCCTTTGGAAATTGGATAACACCTACATAACATCCCAGGTAATTTCCACCCACGCAGACCGGTGAATAAGGTTTCTATACTTCACAGAAGTAACAAATGAGCTTAGCTCATCCGGTGAATTTTGGCAAGCACAGATTTTTGAAAGGTCGCCTCCCGTTCAGTGTAACGATGGAGTGCAACTCAATGCTTTGTGATGCAAGTGGGTTCTCTGTGGATGATCCACATGTACACTACCAACACAACGATATTTTTCCCGTTGTGCGACGCTGATTATAACGCCTCAGCAATGCTTGATAACCTAACCCGACGGCTAATGACATCCCCCCCTACCCAAAACTGTACGCACAGTCGTTCACCTGGGCTACTTATCGCAAGTGCTAGGCCCATATCCATGACCTATGAGGTTTCAGCTATGCATGATAGCCTGATCCAACGGCCAACGACGGTCCTACATGTTCACGCATGTCTGTCTGCCATCCACACGCCTGGAAAATACACAACCATTTCCGGCGAATTTAATGTTTTTACTAATTGGTCGCATCGGTACATAGGTGGTGGGCAGCCACTCCAGCTCTCGCCTTTCAAAAGAAATTTCTATTTAACAGGGATTATGGAAGGAAAATATATAATGAATTACATATCTTAGGTAAACGTGTTCAGACGTCCTACCGTCATAAAGACAAACTTACTGCTTGCTCAGTTAGTCACATTGTCGAGGATGAAAGATACTTGCGTACACCGGTGTTGCGGTGTTAAGATTCTGTTATCATACGTATTATTGTCATGTGTCAGGCATAAAGCCTCTTGTTTTGTCCTCTCTAGTTTTGTTTTTGCCCTCCACCTTCAAATCCTATCGATCTAATCTTGCTCGATGTTCTCTCGAAAAAAGCATAGTAACTGTGCCTCCCTGCTCGTGCCGGTTTGGTGATGACCACGTCTGCATCGGATAACGCCCCCCGCCTATGACGCTGTCCCTTTTCCCAAAACCCTGTACCCACAGTCTCCGCCAGTCATGCCTTTATTCGGACTGTAACCTTATGGTCATGCCTGACGGCATGCCCCCCACAAGTTGGGAATAAACATTATTATTATTATTATTGTTGAACGCAGAGAGGTTAACGTTAAAGGGGGGTTTTATAAGGCGGTCGTAAGCCTAAGTGGCACAGACTTGGTCGTTAGGGTTCACTGACCTCTTGTATCTTCAAAAGCGTACCCGCAGATGTATCCGCAGCGACGATCTAATGAGTGAGTGGCTACTTAGTGTCAAATCCGCTCCCTTAGAGCACTAGATCCTATCTTTACTTCACTTCTGCTTGCCGTCTATTTTACCCTGTAGCTTAATAGAAAAGCAGCACTGTCGACCGCAAACTAACTTGTAAACATCCCATACACAAACTTAGTGGCACTTCACCAACTCGGGTCTCTGTTCTTGGACACCTGTTATCAGCCCCGATCTTGCGTTTGTGAACCGGCTCGTTTGTGGTATTCAGAATCTGGTTATGGTTATAAAAGCTTTTACATATCAGACAAGACTAACACGCTAAAAACCACTCGCCAGTTCAGGCTACCCTGAGGCTATTTTCCATGTCTGTCATATGGGTTCGGGCCTCATCTAACTCATCATTTACGCCAATATATTGCAATCCACCTTCATTCCCACAATTATATCCGAAATATCCGAATACATGGACAACTAGCTCATCGCTCTTGACGCCCCCTAATTGGGAACTGCAAGATTTACTCTGTCTGATGTGCAGTGGGAACAAATATCCTTCAACTAACATCCAACTGCCATGCACAGCCACAATGCTACCATTCTTGTCTCTGTTCTCTAAGCCATTGACGGACCCTGACTTCCAATGACGTATTCATCCAACGCGCTTTGACTGCCTAACCACATCTGTCCCACATGGTCAGCATTCTTGTCTGCTACTTATCCCTTAATATCCACAGAATCACTCTGTGCCATGTCCTCCGCTTCCACAAGCTCTTGCTCTGATGGAGCTCAAGACCGCACGGTTGACAACTCTCCCGTCAAATGCATGCCATCCTCCAAAAGACTCTTCTAACTCCATGCTGAGCCTCATACTCCACTGTCCGCCGTTGGTTCCGACCTTTTCCGCCCTCCATTCACCGCTTAACCTACAGCGTTAGATACAAATTGAACGACCATGAACGCACATCCAGTTAATCTTACTTCATTTACCACCAATTATCTTCCCAAATTCCAGTGGTGCCAAAACACACCAGGGGCGACTTTATCAACTACCTAATTAGAACGATTCCCTCACCGGCATCCCCTAACTCCACCAGAACGTCGATCACCGTTTTTAAAATCGGTCATTACTAGGGTAGTCAGAAATTGTAGTCACCCTTAGCTGCCTGCCATTACGAACCGCATTCTACCGGCAGCAAAGAACCGCCCTGAGCCCTCGATGCTCCTAAGAATATCCCCGTTCTATGTTTTCGGGATTACTTGTTGTCTGGATTACCCGGCCGTCCTAACTGTTCTGAAAACCACAACCGCTCATCAAAGATGTTAATGTACGGGGCTGTTTATGACATTATGACATCGCGATGACGGAACCCCCGACTGCTATGCCCAGTATGATGGCTTGTCCGTGGTTTATTAGATTTATACGATTTCGCCTTCAAATATGGTAAATGCGCCCAAAAACTACCTTGCTTTGTTGAATTTGTACCAAAACTCCGAAGCACTGGCCAGCTTATTATACTGTTTGCCCGTACGGCCCACGAACCTTCAAAATCCACAAAGGGCACTATCAAGGAGGAGTATACGGGTAAAGATAAAGCCTTGCCGCGCAATCAATACACTGCGTGCTATCAAAAAAATCTACCAATCTTACTAACCACGACCAATTTCTTGGCCTTGTTTGGTAAGACGCCTAATGCAGCGAGAGGTAACTCCCTCCTACATAGGTCGCAAATGGCCTGTCTATTTTTATTTTGTGCGGACAGTGACGACGTATTTATTGTTGACGCACACTTCCAAAATATTTCCAAATCCAATACAGGAGGAATAATAATAATGTGTATTCCCAACTAGGAAGTGGCATATCGTCAGGCAGGATCATACTGTTACAGTCAGAATAAAAGCACGACTGGCGAGATTTGCGGGTACTGGGGATCGCGCGGAAAAGGGGCAGCGTCACAAACATTGGGTAGTATCCGATATAGACTTGGTCACGGCTAAACCGGTATGGGTGGAGTAAAACATTTACTAGGACTTTATCTTTCCTTTGGGGTATATATCAAGCTGGGACAGGATAAGATCGTTAAGATTTTAGGGTGACAGGCAAAAACAACACCAGAGAAAGCAAAACAAGAGGCATCCTGCCTGGCACATGATAAAAAACCTCAACTGCGAAAAATGAGCAACCAGGACAACGGGTCTGGTGAAACAGCAGAATTGTTACGATCTGGCCGGTCGACCTGAACTAAAGTCTAAAACCGCCAATGAAGGTTTGCGGCCTGTGATTGTTAGGCTTATGGCCAGGGTTACAAGAAGCGTAGGTGGGGTGATGAAGTAAAGGGATCAGAAATACGGATAAATTGTAGCGGGAATCTCAGAGTCACGGTGTACAGTGAAAATGTAGAGATTTACCGGTATCACTTTTGTAGTGGAGTCGAGTGTAGGCGTTCCTTCGGGGAGGGAGTTGTTGCAAACGCACCAAATAGAAAGCGAACTGCACAGAGAATGACTGACTTTGTAAGGAGCACAGAATAAAAGTCACCGAAGTGTTAAGATCTGAAATGTATGGGTTCAGCGGATTAGAATGAACGTGTCTCGGAGGCGGTTCAGTTCCTGGACAGCCCCGTGACGGACGTCATCTTTGAGGTGGTTGTGCTGGGGTGTGCAATTTTTGTGAGCAGTAGGACATTTAGGGTTGGTCAAGGAAATCCACATAAATTTGAAGAAAGCCTCCGTAAGGTCGCAGGTATTTTTTGGTCCGGCTGGGTGCCCGTGTGGATGCAAATCACAGGCCAGGTGAACTGGATAACAGCCAAACAGTTCGTTCGAAGAAGGAATTGCCGGAGGACGAAACATTTGTCTCCGCTCCGAACTCTTCGATCATTATCTCCATTTTGATATTTGTGAGCCTGGCCGTGTACTAAACTGCACAAGGTCACTTGAAGAAACCGACTTTCCACCCAAATTTTACCGTATTTATTGAGGCATCACGCCGAGCTATAAAAGCCATTAAAAATTTTAATTCCGCACCCAAAGTTGACCATAAGTGTGATTAGACAAATTTTAGTTACCCTGTCACCGCCTGAGGAGGTTTTATGTGTTAAAAAATACCGCCAAATTATAAAACTTTATGTAAAGGTTTCAACCATTCAAACTATGGTTTTAGAAAAATTTGGCGGGTGTGTCCGACGATTGGCGCTGAAATGAGGCCAGTAAAAAGCACGATCGTGTCGTGTGCACTTAATACACATAATTAGGGCAACCCCGTCGAACCGTCGGTGATACTTATTAGGTGCCATTCAGCCATTCTGAAATCTTCCGCCGAAAAACATGAACAAAACCGAAGCGACTGTCAGCGAACTATGCCTGCTCACCGTCTCGTGAGGGACGACAGCTATCCAGATTGACCCTCTCGTTGTATGTTTCAAATAACTGATTTGACCGTGCTTGTATTTTGGTGCTCTAAAGTGGCATGTGTACTTTCTCGTGTACAGCTTTTTCCTCATCGCCACAGCTGCGTCATTTTGAGATTTTATTGAAAACGATTGCGCCCTATTGCTCTTGTGTACCTGAGATAAAAGAAAGTCCACTAAACACCACTTTCTCTGCAGTTTTTGCAAACCACAATGTTCCCTGTAGTTGTCACTGAATACTTGGATCCCTGCAGGAGTACTCAGGATGTTTAGGCTTTTAATTTCAAAACCATGAATGCTTGCCATGGAACGTACATATAAACTGTACTAGCGAACTTATTCTCCCAGACGGTGCTCAACGCTACGGACAGGTATTTGCCCGATAAAGTAGGAGTTTGCAATTTATTCGGTGTGTGAGGTTCGAGACGACCGGTCTCAAGAAATCGCTCAAAGTGAATGATGGGTGAAAAATGATGACAAGTACTGCCGACTTTGCATCTGACGTAGTGTAAAGCTTACTTCGATTATTTGGAGGGCGGCAGCCCTTTTCATGTTGTGCTCCATGTGTAAGCATGCAATGTCACCCAAAGGACTTCAGCAAAAACAGTGGAAGAGAAAATTTGAGTGAAATAAGCCGAAACGAGGTAAAACGTAACTAGCAAAATGAATTTGTGGAAATAAAAAAACTTAAAGGACATAAAAAGAGAAAGAATGAAAAAAAGTTGAACGCACTATGCCTTGAGGCCCTATCTTGCTGCTTGCTTCTTGGCTAGAGGTCAGCAGGTTCAATCCAAAATTTGTCTCATGGTGATTAGGATGTGTGCGTAAAGGTTCTTATCTTGGCATTTTCAGTTGTAGCTGTGATATAATTATGATCGGGCAGGCGTTTGTATGTTTTGGCTGTGTCGGCCTGAACAGTCCTTGCTTATCTCACAAATTTTACTTCGCCATTGTACACCTCGAAATCTTATAGACGTGAGGTAGGCTGTCCGTCCGGTGTGCTTTGAGACCGGAGTCTTAAACGTTTGTTTGTGTGACGCGTGGAAGAAAGCAGAATCTCTGGGTTTCCTCTAGTTTGACCGCTTCGAAAACGAAGAAAGATGCTCCTCCGTGGAACCCATGCGCTGAGGAGGAAGACACGGGTTTAGCTTCAATTCTCGTATAAATGTCCTGTCATGCACGTAATCTTTCGTCTCTAAAATACTGTACCTGCCTTGGGGCTTTTACCCACCCCTAATGGAAAGACAGCATACCGACAACTCGTACTCGAATACAGATCAAAATAATGCAGCGACGGATTCACACAAAGCCGGAGCCTTCGTGCAACGGTTAGATTTATTCTTATCGTTCAGCGGCTTTCATATCACCCGAAAGGCACACAGTGGTGTTGCATCGCAGTGTGAGTCCTCAGCTGAGGGGCACAAAACTGCAGAACTTTAGTTTGGGGTGCAGTGGTACATGTGGAGCCTGATCGGATGCTTATACCAAGACAGAAAAATGGAGTCCGATATTATTCCTTTGTTTCTAGGTTGTGTTGATCTGTCTAAATGTACGAGCTTCTCCGTAGTGTACACCAAGTTTTTTTACTGGCGACTGAAAGTGGCCCTCTTTGGGGGTTCATAGTACTGGCATGGTACGTCACCGAGGCTAATAAGCCTGAGCCGCGAGTGATGGACAGTCGCCAGAATCGTAGGCTCGCGTGAAAATTGCCCCCTTCCAGGCAGAATGAACATCCTCTTCATTCAGCGACTGAATAAACCAGGTAGAAATATTCTACCAAGCTGCGCAAGGACTCCTTAAGGATCCTTGGACAAACTTCATTCTGCTCCGACGCACTGAAGTGGTTTTCATGTAAAGCAGCTCACAAAAATCCTCCATAAAGACCAAGTTGAATGGAGGCTGTTTGTAGTCATTCCTAGTCAGCAATTGATGGTGGCTGGAGCAGGATGCAGGCTTGAATAGCGATCCTTCTTCGCTTCAGATATGACAACTAGGTCATTCGTGGGTTCCGAAACATTGTTCTTAAAAGGAAAGGTTTTCACCCTGTTTCTTCGGCTGTGTCCGGTATACTTACTAGGTAACACTTGTTCTTTCGGGCGAGATCTAATAAGGTAACCTGTTTTCGTATTCCTCATTGTTGGATTTCAGTGTTTCAGCAGTTTCAAATCTTACGGGATCCTTCCTCATCATCCGTGTCCCCCGTAGTTTTTTTGAACAATAATTGGGACATTATTACCAGGCGTCTCTGAATCCATTAGCCTCTGGCCCGTTCGGCTACTCCCTGGTCTCTTTGAGACGAGCACCGCGACAGCTTCGTGAATTTTCCTCCACTGAAGCTGTTCTCACATAATGCCACACAAGGGGGACACTTAACCGTGAGATTTCTGCAAAGCAGAGGTTTCGAAGCCACCTCTGTGTTGCCGGGTTCCTGCCACAGTACCAGATGAAATCAAAGGTCAGCAGAAAGTGGTCACCATATCCTAGTATAGGCTTAATTAACACGTGACCAACAAATTGTCTTACGTTGGTGATAATCAGATCCAGTATGGATGGTAATTGGCGTCCGCGGTTCCTGGTGGGTGCGACAACATGGTGACTACAAGCGCTGTACTGAATGACTTTGGTTACCGCCGGCACAAAATATCCACACGGCCCGATGCACAGAAACTCCATCCCAGATGCCTCGTGAACTTCAAAGTCACCTATCAGCAACAGATGCGTAAAGTAGCGGCCGGAGGAGAGCTATTCAAGGGTTTACATGTGGGCTAACAGTGGACAACGCCGGGAAAACGTGAGTCGGTCCCACGCAGCATAATTTGGGCTCACGTTGCATCACACAGGGCTGCGGGAATGGTGCCAGAACGAACAATCAAAACTCAATTCCAACTGCCCACCAGCGCTTCCAGTTAGCCCGGAAAATAGAGTAATCGTCTACCATGACCTCAGCGTCAGAGTTTTTTTGCGAGGCATGTTTATTTAGGCGCCAATATGGACGGACGTTTGAGACAAGTAGACTGTTGAATATAGGGAAGCTTGTTGAGGAGGCGGAGGCAGTTTGTAGGCAGGCACTTGAACACTGTTTTCGTTGCATTCAAAGGGGGGCCCACAGAGGTCTTGTGTTGTTAGACAGGTCAGCGAATGTATTATTTCTACGACGGCCTTGATTCCAAGGCTTCGAATGGGCCTGTGCGTTGTTCTCTGCCTTTTGCCACGGTGCTCCGAATACATATGCAGGCCTAAGTAGCGTGTACCCTTCATCTGTATGGTTTTCCTCCCCCGGGGTTTGGTTTGAGCGGAAACTTTGATAGTTGCTGCTTACAGCACTCGGAGTCACGAAGGCGTTTGGTTCTGTGTCCGGAAAGTTGACCCGGGCGCCTAAAGGAAACGGAAACCTTAATCAGGTGCCGGTGTTGAGCAAACACTTTCATTAGGCAAAATTTTTTCCATTTCGTGTAGTAGCTGCGTGGAATAACCTTCATCCAACGGTTGTCCACGCTCCTTCTAGAACCCAGTTCAAAGCACTACTAGACACTGTTTTATGCGAGTCATCGCGCTGGCAAGCATACTGTCCCGCGCGGAGAACTTAAGGAGCAGTGCTACAACTTTTTTTCGCTTGTGCCTTTCAGGTGTACGACAGCCGCTGAACGACAAGAACAAAACAGATACGGGAAACCTGGGCAAAGGCCTCGATCCTGTGTATCAATCCGTGAATCCGTGAAACTGACTTTAACCGCTTATGCCTAAGTACGACCTTTAGTTGGCGCTTTTTTAAACGGTTCACGAGACAACACGTTCCCGTGGTTGCGAGTTATCGCGCAACTGCATCGATTGATTGTCGAATAAAGGCATGTTCAAACCAGGTGCGCAGCATATTTGTGTGCTCCTTATCTTGATTACGTAAGACGATTGCGTAAGACGAGCATAAGAATACGGGATATCAACCGGCTTTATCCGCCGTAAATAAGAAGTAGGCTCCTCGCCGGTAAGATTTTCATTGAAGATCCTGATTTTCATTGGGTGATAACTGAGTAAACAATAGACGCTGCTTTTTTGGTTATAAAAGAGTATGTTGTCAACTTCAGTTTATTTAAGTTTCCTTGAATTCCTTGTGGGTTTCATTGGTCTGTTCTTAAGCTGCTTTTGTCTCCCATGATGTATACGCTACGTGGCGTTAGGTGATTGAGAATTGCAAAGACTGAATTCCCTAGTCGAGTCTTGTCTTGAAGGCCTAAGTATGAGACAATGTAGCTGAGACTGTGCAATTTTTGTATCATCCTGGTAGCTAGCCATTAGGTATGCTCTGTTGTGGATTATTCATTTCAGACAAAGAAAAGGGCCACCAAAAGTATGCTAGTTGTGTAAGTTTATTGGCTCTCAAATGTGCCAAAGGGAGAGTGCTGACAATTCTTCTGGTTGATTGTGAGGTGGAGTTGGAGCCTCTGATGGATAATGTTTTGATCCTGTTAGCGTGGAGCTGAGTCTGTCGAAGGAGCAGCCAATTACCATTACCTGATATTATCAGTAAACGGTAGACAGAGTGTGCTAACTAGCTGGGGTGTGCTATCAGTGTACGGATTAAGTAGTATTAGACTTAGTACTTTCCCCTGTGTCACGCCATCTCGCACCATAAAGAGTGATATACTGACCCTGTTAACCTTCACGGGGGAGCACAGAGCTTCCACTGTTCCAGCCACTACAACCGTTGGAATGTTGTATACTGCTGGCACCAGAATTAAGTGGCGGTGGTCCGTCTTTTTGAGGGCTTTACTTAAATCAATGAAGGTGGTGTCCACGTGACAACTTCTGTTTAGAAATTGATGTACTCCTTCGGGGTCGTCAGAAAAACGTGCTGAGCACCGGCAAGAAAACTGCTGGTCTTTTTGTTTCCTAGATGCACACAAGTTGTCCAATCCTCAATGAGTTTGGCAACTACCAGCATAAGGCCTACTGATCTATACTCAAATAATTGATGTTCGTCACCATCGTTTCAGGTTGGTTGGAACGCGGCCATTTTCCAGTTCCATAGTTCTGTGCCTGTCCATAAGGAGAGAATAAACAATCCGATGGGGGTTTTTCCAACGCCATCAACGGATGACAAACAACGAATAGACGCAAACCATCTGGTCCTCGAGGTTTATCTTATTCTAGCCGCTGTAAGACAGTTAATGTCTCTGGTTTGCTGCACTAAGGGGTATCTAGAGGTTCAGAGGAGGCAGTGAGTAACAACATAAGATGTTTGGCAAGGAGAACAGCTCCCCACCCAACACTGTCTATAACACCGACGAGTTTTGGAGTCCAAGCAAGGAAAGCAATAGTTAATTTCGATCTTCTCGGTTTTCAATATGCAAGGGAAAGTAAATCATCTTTGGAGTTACAGCGTTCGTTTTCCAAGGGGGGCTTATGTTTACTTCGCTGACGTTTATACACTAGGTAATTCCTTTCTTTTCCAATGGACTGGTAAAGTGGCCAATCTTTCCCAGGTGCATTAAGATGATTTTCTAGTTCTCGATATTGCAGTGCATTATGAGGATATATCTGGCTGCCTATCTTGGAGGAACACCTTTCTGACACAGCTCTGACAGCTGCCCCAAGAAAACACTTCTCAGATATTGGGGATCATTCACGGGGTTGCTTACTAGTGTTTGACCTCCAAGGGACACAGAGTATCCGTACGCTGCACACCAGATGCGGTCATTCGTTTGCTGAATACGAAGAAAGTGTGTACTATTGTGATCCCTAATATTTAAGATGTCGGTTGCTTGAATCGGCGGCGTGCTTTTAAATGACTCAGTGAAGGAAAGTTACAGAGAGGACATCCACAGGCCCCGTACTATAGCAAACGTCCTCTAGTTGCGCTACGCCATTCTTTAGTCTTCAGCTGCTTCTAGGGAAAGCTTTTCTCTACCACACAATTGTGGTGTTTCGGTCGATATTTGATACTTTTAAGTCACCGATAGTAAAGCACCCTAGGATTTTAGCAAACTTATTTTGAGCCTGCGCATTCATAGTTGCGTTGTTTTGTGGACTAATTGGGCAAAATAAGGATGTATAGGGGTCATTACGGGAGTGATAAACTGTCGGTAAAAGGCAATTCAGGGTGTTGCGGTATACGAGATAACAGTAGATTCTTTACCAACGTAGCGGATAAATCAATATAATGTTGATCCAGATAGGGAGATTTTGAATTTACGAATCTCTTTCCATATATATGCTTCAGTACGGCCATTGCTATCAATAATGGTTTGAATAAAATCCGAATACTTCTACCTGCTAAAGAAGGTTGAGCACATAAATGCTTTTTCTCTTTCTCCGCTCATAAAGTGATGGATTTCTTGACCAGTTTTTTTGGGGTACCTGAAAATCCCTTAGCATCACGCTTGCTTCCCCGCCAAACCTACAAGCCTTGAGGATCATGACAGTAAATATTTCTTTCACTTGATCTTTTGGACCTATAAATCAAGGTTTTCTTTTTAGATGAAAGCATCTCTTGTTTACCGATCATTATCAAGCGGTTGGCGGTCACTCCTAGCTCACCGAGATAAGGCATTTGATTTGTGACTATCTCCCAGGATCGAAAATCTCATTCATACTATTAGCTAGCAGTTGTTTTGACGGACATGATATGCCAGACAACGTCACAAGGGAGATAATGTATCTTCTGTGCTGTATGAGTGTTCTTCACCGCTTCTGACTGTGAGCGGCTGAGCAACCGTTGGGAATAAAGATAGCCGAAGTAAACACTGTGCCGGCGACTGCAGTGGCTTCTTTGTCAGAATTAATCGCAGTTGTCAAAACCCAATAGCAGCAGAGTATATAGTTGATTTCCCCCTCCTCATCATGCGTTAGACGTTCTTGTTCCATGATTTATCAGCTACCTTACCATTATTCAACATCGCATTTTCTACGGCGTCCTGCACATCAATGTCTGCATCTATATCGGTGCGAAGGGGTAGACGCTTCAATCCACTAGTGCGAGTCCATCGACATTCTTCTACATCTAACCCTTGGATCCAGCTTGTTGTTTTGTCGGCTTAATAACACTAATGTCTGTTTATTTATTCGCAGCCTGGAATGACAGTTGCATAAATGTGTTAGCTACTCACTTCTAGGATAAACCATCTGTGAATTCAGTCAGCCACTAACAGTGTGACAGTGCACATCTTCCAATCTATCGCAGTCATAAAAAAGGAGAACTATTTGTGATTTTTAAAGTGGTGAAGTATTTTTTACAGTTTTTCACATCCATTTTTCTCTTGGATCTTCCTGATGAGACGAAATAAGCACGATCTGGAGCTGAGCAGCTGACCAGCATTGTCTGCACCTCCACCAGGTTTTCATTTCCTTCAATATTGTGGAGCTCGTACGTTGTAGTCTTTCAACCTTGAGCTAGATGTTTTCGTAATACTGAAGTCTATCAGAGCCAAATCCTGGAATTTTCTTTCCCGGAAGAGAGTGTAAACGTGAGTTCAAACTAGCTTATTTTCGCAAGGTAGGTAATACGGAGGAAAGATCAGCTAGGCAACACTTCCGCTTCATTTTTCCAACAGCCCGTCATACTCTTTTGGCCAGGAGCCGCAGGCTTGAATGGCATATTCAAAGTAATTTGCAGTAATGATCACAAGTAGGGTCTGGAAAACGATCTCAGGGACAAATATATTTGTTGTCAGTGCTAGAATCTTTTTGGCAACGGCTTGTTTCCTAAATCTTGCTGGATGATGATCCATAGATCCCGTTCTCTAGTAATGACTAGGATTTTGCACGATCATCAGGTGCACCGGCGAAGGTACAAACGGCTTGGGAACAGCACCCGACAATTTTTTCGTTGAGTGGCAAGTGGTTTTCTTTTGATCCAAAGTGAGTCGTCGGAGGCTTGTTTTGAACGGTTGTTTGTCTCCTAGAAGCAGATAACTTTCCACAACTTACTTCCGTTGGCAATTGTTTTACATTAGTGACCGATGTGTGTAAAAGCTACCTTAGATCATCACTAGGAAGCTTTGTGTGCCTAGAACTAAGCTTCAGGGCATACCACAGGCCTTGGAGAAATGTTCCAATATGGCTGTATTGTGGTACTTGAGAGAAAACTTGACCTCGTAAAGACAGAAGTCAGTGTATGCAGCTAAGTTTTGGGACAGAATGTGGCGCCAAGCTGTGTCGAGGGTCTTTTTTCATTTGGAATAAATGACATCCACATTTACACCGGCACTTTTGTCTTCACTGGAGCTGTCTTGAATGTATCTGAATCCGTGTTGCTTAGACATAGTTAGTTGTTGCTGTTCCAGGAGTGTTCGAAGATCGTCCGACAAGACGCACTTCGGGACGTTTGATAAAACTAACTAAAGCGTGACTTGGCAGAGATTGGCTGGGCGGGATTCCTCACTGCCTTAATAAATTAGTATGGTGGGACCATTTTTCTACTAATCAGGGACTCTAATGGTGGCCCGAAGTTTTTCATAAAGCTATGCCAGCAGTTCTGCAAGACCACCTTCCAAAATAAGCTGTCCTTGATCTGTTATCCTCGATGCAAAGTGTGGCTGTCCCTCTCGTAAGTTTGAGCCTGTGTCACACGGTCTACGCGGCAAAAGTTGTGCTGGATGCTACCCCAACAGAGAGGATACTGGAAGTATGTATCAGCGCGCTAGATATAGGCAGAGGGATGACTGCGGAAGCAGGGCATTCAAAAATAAGCATTTGACATAACTGGCACGGACCTGATGTGACGCAGAATGATGAAACGGTGGTACCGTCTATTTGCCGAGTGCTCCGATCTACTCTTCAATCGTTCCAACCACTTGTGAATGTTCAAAACTGGAGTTTCCTCACTTGTTACAAACAGCCTCAATAAATAGCCGACGCCCTCAATAAACAAAACCACCACTGCAAAATTGAACAACTTGCCCGTGATACTGCTGATACTCAAACTTATCATGGTTTTATCGAACAATCATCTCACAGCAAACGGCTAACATAATTTGTCAACCATCCACAGGTGTTGTTACTCCAGTCATCTTCACACACGGAGCGCGGTTTCGAAACCGTTTTAGTGTGATAGAGAAAACTTCACACAGCAGATGGAAGGGACTATTTACACCATTGTTCATATTGAATTTTGCGTCGGACAATAGGGCCAACTATTTGTTTCATCTGCTTGGTTCCTGAAGATACAAATTACTGGCACTATTGCTTGACGTTTGAATTGTGCAAATACACCAGAGCAACGCGAGAAATCTTAAGATAGAGAGCTATCAGAGACCACTAATATAGTGAAATTATTTAACAATTTGGTGTTCATAAGACCAAATGGAATCAAGTGTTCTAGAAGAGATCACCAGGCAAACCAAAGGCCCTTATCTTTTCTTCTTTCTCTCTACCAAGACTTCCCTCAGTCATGTTCGCATGGTAGTTCAGCTGCATTACGTAATAGAAATGCATTGCTCTCAATGTTGATGATGAATCTTTGAGAGTCAAACCAAACACAAGCAGAACAAGGAAAATCCTTGGCGTATTAACTGAATACCTGTGAATTTTGTAACGCCCAATGAAGCCACAAGCCGACGATTGACGTGAAACTGACGGAAACGGGAGCAAACACGTTAAAGATGTATCGGATCACAGCCCTACGGATTTGTGAATCACCTCTATAGATGAAGGTCACAGCTCACGACAATGCCAAGCTACCATTCTGGACTGAAACAAGCACATCTACCTTATAACTCAATGTATCTGTACTCCGATCGCTGGACGCCAAACCACACCAATAGAATGTCGAAGAGTTGCGGTGTGAATGGGGTGAAAAGAGTAGAAGGTGCTTAAAAATTTACGGAATTACAGACGCCTCGGATTTGATGTCACTTGTGAGAGTGGAGAACGACACTATCGGAGTAACAAAGATCGCCTCCACTTTTATACAAAAGTCTTTCAAAATTTGCACCAAAATCACCAAAAAAGCCAAAACTATCAAGAAAAATCCTATTTTCCAAGCTCTGGAGCCAGGAAGCTTAGGCCTTGTGTTTAGTAACTGGTACGGAAACTGTGATCGGAAAACCAAACTCAATGAAAACCCCTTTAGGCTGTTATAAGTTGGGGGTAAGGACTTTCACATAAACCGGCGTTTTCATGACTGCAAGTAGAGCAAATTAACCATGCGTAGACAAGGACCTCCCCCGGACCATACTTCTTGTGAGAAACACAAATGTAAAGCGGAGTAAATTTCAGATGCGGATCATTTGGTACCACCTGCATACAAAATCCTGGTGGGTGGATTACGTCAGGGTGTGGAGTTCGCTACTGCAAACTGCACCGTAACACATCATGTCAGGCAGTAATAGTTTTCTACAGTCCAGCTTGATTACAATAGTAATTTGGTCACAAAGGCTGTTTTGCTGCAACGAGTGCAACTGCCTTGGAGAATTCACAAAGAGTAGATCTACTCTTCCTCTAGGTGTTACCTCTCTGGAATAATGAGATGACATTCAGTTACTACAGCAAGCCAACAATAATTCGTCTATGCCGAAATCCTTTGGTACTCTGCTTTATCTTTGTGAATTCTCCAAGGCAGTTGCAGTTGTTGCAGCAAAACAGCCTTTGTGACCAAATTACTATTGTAATCAAGCTGGGCTGTAGAACATTTAACACGTCAAGCGACACACATTAGTCCCTTTTGGGAGCCGGAATAACAGGTAAGGGAAAAGGGTGTCAGACATGTACTCCGGGGCGAAAAACGGCCTAAAGGGTTTGTATTTGTGAACTTATATCCACAAAAACCTTTTGGCTGCGGTGCAACAAGGCTCCTTATGAAAAAAGCGGGATCATATGATACAGCCCCCGTCCATATCAAGAGACTGAAAGCTTCTCAAACACAGGATTCATTTTTGTATATGATGAACATGAGTTGCTGTGGAACAGATGAAAACACATAATGATTGAAACCTGATGAAACTAAGGCAATTTTGTATCACAATCCGCAAAACGTCATCCTCATAAATCGGTGAAATAAAGTCGAGAGCTGTCAAGGACAGCTAGGTTCGAAGGCCCTGTAATTGTACTCAGCCCTTGAAGGGAACTATCCATGGGATACCACCACTGATGAAATGATAGATGGTACCATAAACAAGGAAATCACATAAGAAAACTGCCTGCATCATGCAGAGTGTTAAGCACCATGGGAGCTGCACCAGACTGGGCATCTCCAGGTCATCGGGATTAGGTGCGCTGAATTTGACGTCTTTTCTGAATGGTGCATGTATGGACACACCACTGGGCTTCTTAAAGAGTCACGACTACTAAAGAAACTTCCAAGAGGTTTCAGCGCAAGGTATTGGACGAAAACAGACCAACCTGTACAACACAGGTGGCTGTCGGAACTTTGAAAAAATTGTAAAAGGAAACATGCACACAAACTATTACTTATGTGGAGTGCTGAATATGGCTCCATATAGACGTCTGATAGATGGTTTCGCATCAAAATCCTGCAGCCAACGAGGTAATCACAAAGCGGCTGATTTTGCCTCAGGTTCCTCAGGCAAAACAATATCTAGCAACATTAGTTGCGCTGGCTCAACCATATGTTATACGTGTCCATCTCTGTACCTCCTTTTGGATAGAAATGACCTAGGAAAGAAAAACGTGTTACATAGCAGAAGGTTGTGGAAGAGCTTACAGTGAATTTAGGGGTTAGTAGTGAAGCCTGCCTGTCTGTAAGAACCACCAGCTCTAATGTGAGTTTGGCTGAAGACGTTGCAAGAAATGATGACTGATCAATGTCAGTAGTATTTGCGCCATCATCTTTCTCTATTTCGTCTTATTGAGTACTTGAACGTGTAGGCGCCTCATAAGGTTTGTGATAATATAATACCAGGTCCCTCCACTACCTACTCGTTTGTTTTTTCACTTTAGATCTTTAAATCAAATAAAAAGGCCTCAAAGTTGTACGGCAGTTAAGCATCAGTGTCAAAACTGATGCTGCTGCGGCTGTTGCTGATAAAGATAAAACGTGCCTTGAGATGCAAAATCTGCTTACTTTGGTTTCTTAGACCCGTCTAGGAATTTTTATACTCAATAATGTGTTTTCTATTTCCCAAGTAACCACACGTGTTTGATTCCATTAGCCATAGGCGACTAGACAGTTAGCCTACCATTACATCAAATTGTTTTTTGTTTAATTTCTCATTTAGTTTACAAAACCCGGCCCCGAAAT
This sequence comes from Opisthorchis felineus, assembly GCA_004794785.1. NCBI lineage: Eukaryota > Metazoa > Platyhelminthes > Trematoda > Opisthorchiida > Opisthorchiidae > Opisthorchis > Opisthorchis felineus. The sequence goes on from SJOL01008635.1 coordinate 1,097,131, forward strand.
GTGGAAGATTTGGGGCCAAGTCGTTTAGAAACTCTTTTCATTGAACCTGTAATGTGTAACCGTTTTTGCAACTGTGAAAGGCCGCATCTGAAAAAAACTGTTGCTCGTGTTCCGAAGTCATTTGATAGTTCAGTTTGAGCCTGCCTAACGGACCGTGCATACTGCCTATCACACCACCCGTTTGTACACATTCCTTTATATTGAGGTCTAGCTTATTTATCGTTTAATTTTGAGGAGCATGTTCACAGACATAAAAAGTAAATGCAAGCGATGAATGCGAAAAGGTTACAGGAGAATATGAGGTAAAAAAAGAAACGTCTCTTTCGAAGTCACACCACCAACAGTTCCAGTCAGATAAGATGAATCCCAACGTAAGAATTTTGGTATGGAAACACGCGCGTAAAGACCAACAGCCGAAGAAAGGACAAACAATGCTGAATGCTCTTCAGGGCGCGGTAAGCGCTAACACAGTCCAGGCTCGCACATCAGGCACAAAGTGTGCGTCATACTGGGTCTGGTATGAGATTCAATGGCAAGAATGTGCACTCAACGCCATGTACCACGCATACAAGTGCCGTAAGTACGCAGGGAGCCCACAATGGCAAGCAAACACAAGTCACTGACTGTGAACTTAGGAAGTCTTAGTCTAATAACAGCCTTGGCGGATTGAGAAAAGCAGATACCTCGATAAGAGATGATCATCGGTTGGTGGACCAAAAAGTCGATATCACAACCAATTGCACGTAGGGCTGAGATTATGGCGATGGAATATTCATCAGCACCATACTTCTGCTTCTTCTCATTCCACATAATCACTCCGCGCCCATCCGAGACTATGCTAACGTCTATCACAGTTTCTCGGCGCTCCCGAACAGCGATTGGGTCAGGCTTGATGAAGGACGTCGAAGTAGGTGCTCTCAACTCCTCAAAGACGGTTTATCCCAGGCGACGGAGACGCTTTGCGAGTTCCCTTGCAACCCGATTATGACGAGCACATCTGGCATCATGCGTGATCCAGCAGGACTGCAAAATATGCACCAAACTCTCCGGTTGGCCACAGTTTCCACGACATAAGATCGTCTGGCCACCATGACCATGCCGAGCGCTTCTAACTCTCGTCCTGAGCAGGTTGCATCGGAGCTGGATACCGCGGATAAATATCCGAGGAAACACTCGTTCTGGAAATACAAGCCATCGATTCGAAAGGGGTGAAGCGACCAACTCTCGTAAACCGCGACCGTCAACGCTGTTGTGCAGACTATCACCCCAAGCAGCCACCAGCTCTTCCTTGGTGTTTACGCATGCACCATGGACTCGGATCGGAAGGCTGAGATCCCGAACAATCTTGCCAAATGCGGAATCGTTGACTACATTGCGTAGTACTCGGCACTGGGTAAAAAAGAGCTTTTCCATACGCGCTCTCCGCTGCGTCGGGATTGTTGCACTCAGACTTGGGATACCAAGTCCTTCGTGTTGTTTACCGGCGTGGATGTAGCTGATCGGGGTGTCCTTCAGTAGACGTAGCCAGCCATGAATAGATTGCCTGATGTAGTTGTCCAACCTTTTGAGCGTGTTTCGGTGGACTTGGCCGAGCACGAGCGAATATGTCAGCCTCGGTATCAGGTAGTTCCTTGTGATCTCTATTCTTTGATGCGGCTTCAACGGGGCACGCGTCACCTCAACAAACGCCAAGCTGATGTTAGAAGCAGTCGCTAAAGAGTGACGAAGCGGGGCATGTAACAGCTATGTAACTTCCAAACAACCGTCTCGATGTAGAAATGCAAACTGCAGTGAGGGTAGTTGCAACCTACAACTCCAGCGATCAGCAAGCACCTTATGAAAGCATCGGACAAGAATGGATGACACGGAGATCGGTCTCAGTTGATCCGGTGAAGTCGGATTTGGGACCTTCGGAACTAGAGTAATACGGGCACGACACAGATGTGGGGGACAACCCCCAGATAATAAGAGTAAGTTGAAATACCCAGCAAGCGCGTTAGCATTGAACCGGCGGAGCATCCTGGGCGTGAGCTTGTCCAGGCCTGGGGACGAATTGCCCATTAAACGGATCGTACGACCGACTTCCTCTCCTGTAATTGGCTCGATCAAGCTCCAATCGGATGGTACTACTACGCGACTTGGCCGGCTATCCACGTGTTTTGGAGCTGAGAGCACCTGTTTCCAGTACTGCTCGGCGTTCAGAGGTAGGCCGCAGTTACCTTTGTATAGATCCTTCCATGACCCATCGAGCACAGCAGACGCTGCATCTTTCCGTCTTTGGTGGTATAGGGTCTGGATGGCGGCGTAGTTGGCTCGGCGGATCTGCTTTCGGTTGACCGGAATCCGATGGGCTAACTGACGACGGCGTCGGGATACAGTTTTCCAGATGTGTGGAAATGTCCTGGAGGCGTGGAGGTCCAGAAGCGACAGGACTTGCTCCGGTGTCATGATGCCAGACTGCAACCCTCGGGCAAATGCCAGGAGGTCAACACTAGCAAGCGAACTGTCAGCATGGGATTCCAAGAGTGACACGGCGCAATCCACGGTTTGTTTAAACCAGACGCTATAGTCATCAGCTTCTGACGAGTAGGCCGTTATTTGACCGATAGTTTGGTCAGGGCCACCAGATGATGATTCGTCCTGTTGTGCTTGCCAGTTAAGCACCCGTAACCTGGTTTTGATGCTGATAGCCGATTGACCAGGAAAATACTGCTCCAATCTCGCGAACAGCGCGGTTTGCGTGCCACCAGACGGATATAAATTGTTAGCCAGGCGCAAGAGCGATTGTGACTCTTGTTGGGACCAACGCGCCCCGGAATACTTCACTCGGCCAAGCTTATCTGCATTATGCTGAGTGGGGTGAACGTGCCGGCGATGTTGATTCAGGCCAATCTTCGTCGAAAAAAGGCGGGAACAATCAGCGCAGGTCAATTGGGTGACCAAGTTCATACCAACACTTTCATTGTTGTGAACTCGATGGTGGGCTACCAAGCCAGCTTTCGATTTGCAGCACTTGCCACATTCCTCACACGTGAACCCCACGAGTCTCTCCTGTGTACTGGTTGGAACTGGTGCGGAGGCGTCAAATGATTCATAGTGTACATTGTCGAAAGTAACCAGCACACTGCAACCAAACAGGGTGGTTAGCCCTGTCTGGAGTTGTTGATCTCGTAGCTCACCCAGACTGAAGTCCAGGCACCCCAGTCGGCACCACGATGAGGTGGTTCAGGTCGCCGTCCCGGCAAATAAGCTACGAGTTCATTTTGACCTGGGTAGCTGCGTATCTCCTTACCGCACAAGTAAAGTGAGCGTTTTCAATTAGAGATAAGGAGCTAAGTGAAGAAATGTTACATTGTCGCTGACTAAGTTGTGGCCCAAAAGGTCTCTCTCCATCTGTTAGATTTATCATTTGCTGTTGCTGCATCGCAGGCTATTGCTTATAATAACACTAAACAATCAATGCAACTGTTAACATCCCTCTGGAAGTTGGAAGAATTTCGCTTGTTCACTCAAATGTTATGCTTAACGGAGCAAGGAAAGTATGATACACAATACTTCCTTAAGCCAAAAATTATTGTGTGCATGAGGTTCGTCTTCTGAATTACCGAAAAACAGGAATAATTAGACGAAAATATTTTTACTTTGCTTATAGGTGGCCGTTTGTCTGTCATTTAATGAAAAAAAATAAGAGGATTTTTATTCATAATGTGGGTGGGATCTCCATTCTGAAAAATTTTGGCGAACCAAAAGAAATTGTGTTTTCCTAAAGTTTGCGTTTAAAGAGCATTTACGGTGAATTTGCGTTGAATTTTTGCGACAATTTCCTTGACCAGATTAATAATTGGTCCAAGAAGAAAAGAGTTTGGACTATGAAGCCTACTTTTTGTCTCACCGATGTAAAATTGAACCAAACATAGATAGACCGTCCAATGGTAAAAGATTTCACTGTAAATAGAATATTTGGGCATCACTGTGCCTGTTACATGAGGTAACCATTTATACCTGTTCTTTACGCAGGGTCTTAGCGGGCGGGCCTCACGCAAACAGGAAGGTATGTACAATCCCAGAATGTCAAAAGTGTATGCGAACTATGCACTTTTAATATTTAACAGATAACTGGAAAATTTGTGGCAGCAGGACCAACCGTCTAGTTTCAAAAGCCGTGAACTTTGCACTGTAGACGGGAAAACTGTAGAATTTGCTAGTTTTCGACATCTTTTCAGAAATGAAACGCAATTAGGGCTGTCTCGTCGCATTTACTGATAGCGCTCTATTATTTTAGTTTACTATGCCCCTAACTCTACTGCCACTTTAAAAACAGCCAAAACAGAAACGTTACAAAACACATTAAACAATATTAATTTCATAGACACCGATCTCTGTTACATTTATCCAAATTCTGTGATGAAAATATGCGGTTTAATTTCGATACGCATTTGGGCCAAGTGGTATTTCCCTTCACCCTTTTGCTGTTTAACGGCTTTTGGAGCTATGGATAAGACAGCATAACCACATATCACAAAGCACCTCCTCCAAAGATAGACGAAATGCTTCCAGTAATAGTGCGACTTTTTCGGGGTTTGAAAACGAGCACTGTTCCCAAGACTCACTCTATAGGTAGAACATTGCCGGTAAGCTAAGGTTCTCGTTGACGCCAGTGAAGTGTCGCACATCTGTTTGACCTCACCAGTACTTCAGCGACCCTTTTGAAAATAGTCAAAAGTACTCCGAACAATTTCAGAAGACAGCTGGTTGGAAGTCTGCTAGACATTTGTCACCTCCAATGAGGTCCTCTGAGAAAAACATATTGCATTAGTAAATATCAGGAGCTCTATGACGATAAAGGCAGAGTATATTGGAGGGCAGGCATAGAAAGCCTGGTGCTCAAGAATCACTTCGGAACTTTTTTGGATTACGTGTTAGGGAACCTCGGTACATATTTGCATGGAATTGTTGCAAAGGATTTGTTTTCAAGGAACGAGCAATATTCTATCTCAGAAAAGACATCTTGATGAATAAACTTATTCAGCGGTTCTACTGGTTCTCATGCAGAGCTATGTGCTTCGCATCGTACTCATTTCAGGGGGTGCTGTTACTCACGCGGGCTTTTTATCATTTGTACACGCTACACCCGCCAAATTTCTATCTACCATTGATTGTCACCATGATCAGGTATGCTTTATCTAGCTACACTGTCAAACTTATAGGTCGGATGCCATACACTCTGTGTCAAAGATTTTTGATAGGACCAAAACACACACTGGTACCTCTTCTGTCGCAAGTGAAACTGCCTAGAAACGCAAGTCGTTTGTTGAATTTTCAAGGAGAAATAAAAATGGTCTCGAATACACAAGGAATGAAGCTAAAAGATATCGAGTTGCATGAATAAATAACTTACGCTGAGGACGCTGCTTTAATTAGTCAAGCCGTCTGTCGATTCTAGGTGAAGTCAACAGGAATTCACCTAAGCTCTTACAGTGTTCATGTAAACGGCAAGTTGATAAGAGGTTTCTAATTCACTTGTCAGGCTTCGTTTTTGATGCGTGATGTGATTACCTTGCGACTGTCAGATGTCATCTGTCGGGTCAACATGAAAGCACTGGTCTTCCGGTGATGCACAACAATGTGGTCATAATTATCAACTTTAGTGCCTTCACGCGCAGCTATTTCCAGTATGTTACTTAAGCACCATCTGGCAATCAAAATACAAGTACTGTTTGGTATTTCTGTAATCGAGTCTTGCGGGACAATTCAAGTGCCGACTAATATTATTTTTCCTAGGAGATGTCACTAATCTTACCGGATTCTTCAGTATCAACAGAACTTGTTTGAGCAACAGCCAAGGAAAGTTCGCTAGACGGTAAACGATGTATAAAACGCTAAAATTAATGTGAGGCAATTTTGTCATCCACCACTAAGTGGAGGTCACCTTTTGGTATTCTTCTTTTTCTGCCCTCAATGCTGTCTTCGAAAGAAACTGCATCAAGTGTATACCAAATAAACAATTTTATCACTGTACGCCTGGAATTTTGGCAGCAAGCGGCATACAGTTGAAAAATCCTGTCACTTGCGTTTCTCACGATTCCCTTCAAGTGTTACCATAATCAAAGTTAATAAAAGGCTCTCTGTAGGTGTGGTGAAATTATCAGAACTTCAGCGAGAGAATGATTTCATATTGGGCATGGTATTTGTCACGGGCACATAATCTTACATTGATATCCCGAAACAACGACCTGGAGACTTCAAACACTGAAGAAATCACACTCTAGTTGTTGTTGCCCGAGGGATAGTACAAACTCATAACAAGGCATTCATTTGACACATCATACTCTGTCCGTCTTTCTGATGGCTTTTCATATCCATATACGAACAATGCTTGAAAACAGCACACGAATGGGTGCACGCAAAAGCTGGCACCAGAATTTTTCAGCCTGTGTTACAGTTGGAACCTGATGGTAGGGAACCAACAAATGTTTGGACTTGGATCAGCGGCTTCCTAGATAAGAACAGGGATGTTTTCTTAGCCTTCTGGTAATGAAACAAGCAATTAAGCTTCATTTAAGTAGAAGATAGAGGTGGAGCAGCTTCTTCTCTACGGACCAGTATATGGGTCTTAGTTTCAAAGACCGAATGGTTACTTCTAGCCATTTACGATAAGCACTTCTTTCCGGAATTTTTGTCATTCTTGCACTAGCTGGAAGCAACTCTTATAGCTCGCGCTTTTGGTTATCTGTTTTAGTGGACCAAAACCGTTAAAATGGTTGAAACGGATTTCCCAACAGAGGTTTGAGTGACACCATCTTCCGTTGTCACAGAATTTCTGTGAACATATTGACAATAGAGTGTAAAGTATTGGACTGTCGAACCTAGTGGTTGGTGTTGGATCTTGATAATGAAGAAACCTGTAAGATAAGAATCTAGCGGGGACCCCATTGCAACACCCTGAATCAAAATTTTAGAAAAATCCTTATACTTTAAAACAGAGCTACAGCCGTTAAGCAGTCCCGAAAACTCGGCTTGTCCACTGAATAAAAAACATGCATTTCCATTTCGACAAATGCACTTACTTGCAGATCAATTTGGTTTTCACGGGAGACTCAACTGAATCTCTGGTTTATGATATTCTTCAACTGAATGTGCTGCACAAAGTCCACCACATGTTTTAGTTGGTACGATATTCGAGATATTTTGATAGTGGAAACTACTCACAAGATTGCTGAAAACTCTTCGGAGTCCTGCAATCTTGTGAGTAGTTTCATTTATGAAGATATTTCCATTCTCACATGTAGAGGACCTCACACACGCAAGTTTAACATATTGAGTTAAACATTTGCTGCCAAAAGGTCACGCCTATAGCTTTAGTCGTAGCTATTAAGAGAAATGTGCACTTTTTAAATTCCAATCCTCCATCCTCATAATCATTTTTACTTAAAACCCAGTATGATTTTGGAGACGACTGATTGCCGGCCTTACTCAGAGTCGATCGGACAATTTTGTATCCGGACATAACGACCCTTTGTTATGATATAATTTTTGTTGAAATTTTACAATTAGATATCAAAAATGGTAAGTTAGTCACAAATATTTCTTTTTCCCTCTTTATATTATTACTCGGCATTTGTTGTCGAAACACAAAAATTGACGATACTATCACTTAGAAAGATAGTATGCTACAATCCTTCAGTGATTAATATCGCTTTTAGGATGCACACACGGCAGTGTTATACAGTTTTGAAAAAATTCTCCTGGTCCCCCCCCAAAAAGTTTTGCTCATGTTTGTTCAGAGCAAAAAATGTTTGGCCAGAAAAAATTGAAAAGCTAAGTGTCTTTGGATTTTCCGGCCAAAAAGGTGCTATCTATTTTATGTTGGCCAAATAGCCACACATCTTTGGGACTGATACAGGGGGGAAACTTAGGATGCATCGAATTCATTGCCGGAAGTAATGAAGTTGAGCCATTCTATCCTCGTTCTCTGTTCCAACCATGTAAACCAAATAGTTATGATAAATTCATCTGAACGGACTCCGAAGATCTGCTAGACAGTGATACAGTATAATGAGGATGAAAATGTGTGAGAACACCCCGCCATCGCTGGGTAAACAGGATGGAAGATTCAGGTTCCCCTGATATTTCTATGGTTAGAATTTTCTAGTGTTTAAGTAGAGTATAAGAAAATTTTTCGGTGCTTCCTTAACACCTACTCTCTGTTTCTAAGTAACTATGTCATCTTGTGGTTGAATCGCTTCTTGACCCGAATTCTCGCTGTCCAGCACAGTGGCATTATTGGCGAGTCTTTGTTTAACGACATGGAGCAGTGTGCATCTGACATATTGGCGAACTGACAATTCACATGGCTTGCTTTTTGCAAGGGGATTTTTGAACCAAGTTTATGTGGTATCAAATACCCTCAACGTTTGTGTGGATACCGCCGAAAAGGAGAAACGTCTACCGATATTTACTTTACTGACTAGCAATTAGTTCTGTGTTTTCTCCCAGCAGCAAATGGTTGAGAATCAATCGGTTGGACTGAGTCATCTGCTCCCCAACGTCTTGTTATGCGTGATGAGTTTTTTTTCATGGGTATTCAAGCATTCAACGTACCTACTCAGAAGTTTAAAGGCGAAATATTGAGGACTCAAAAGGTCATGTTTTTCTCATGCTGGCTTGCAAACACAGTGCCTAGATAGGGGAATACTACGACTTCGGCGCGAGTCTTATCAGCCCAGTCTTCAAATCCGTGTTAATCAATTTGTCACGAGTATAATTGGCAACTGCTAAATAAGTCGAAGTTCATAAGCTTCTATCTTTGAGTGGATCGCTCATTTCGGAAGACGACTTCCTATTGGATCACAGCTATTAGTACAAGCATCGTATTCCCGGGCTAATCTCCGACCTACTTAGACCTGGAGGACGTAGTATCTGTCTAAAATGCAGCAGCTCTAATTTTGGTGGCTGTTTAGAATTTTAGCTAGCACTATGTAAAAAATTATTTTTATGCCAGTAGCGAGCAGCAGAAAGGAGGAACAACCCAATTCAAGCAATCCGCTGCCAGGTTGAAAAAGGATGATTCAGAGTCTCATTTAACCTACATTTTCCCTCATTTCTCTTCATATTACCAGGAGTTTAATCCATGAGGACGTTCACGAAGGCAATTGCGGCTTTTGAGGATTCGGTAGAAAAAACGGTGTGCAGCACCTCAGCTACCTGGTTTTTACTAAACTGCGGAGGTTTTTTTTAGAGTAGTACAGAATTATTCTGCTTGTTGGACAGTTGGTTTGGACAGCACGCTTTTACATAAAAGCGCTGGTGTCATCCACGAATTCCTTCAAGTTCTGGTGGAGCTCTATATTTGCTTCAGAACAATGCCTTTTCTGTGGAACACTCATTGCAGCGCCATTTAGAATACGATGGAAACCTAGGCTGCAACTGAAGAATTTGGTAGTTACTGGTGGAGCCACATTTTAGTACATCATTTGGGTCGAAAGAACGCTGATCGGAAAATTTTGATGTACGTTCACATCAATCTCGTTTGAAGAGTTGTCTCCTGTCCTGCCGCAATTATTCCGGTGAGCGTACACAAAGGGATGAGTACTGGGCTCGAGTTCTTCTCTTATTAGGGCTCATCAGCGGCGCATAGCCTTGGTCGGGCCGGGTTCTGAACTCCGGACGTCCAACATGCGAGGCGAGATTCTCACCACTACTCCATCAGCGTACGTTGCACACTTCTGAATTTTTACGTCTAAACAGGTGAACGTACTCATGCTTGAGCGATGTGATTGGTATTCCCGACGTCTTAGACGATGGCCCAGTAACTGTCCCGGTTTTAGCGATCGATTGACCTCGCCTGTCAGGCCTTCCCACACAGGTAGCGCCATGGGCGTTTTGAAACCTGGACAATTATTGATTAGGTGGTGGTGATTAAGGCATCTGCGGAATTCACTTTCACATCAATCTCGTTTGAACGCTCGTCCTCCTGTCCTGTCGTCTCCTTCCCTCCCATTCTCTCCCTCCATCTTCCTCCTCCCCTCTCTTGTCCGCCCTTCCCCCTGCTCCTCCCTCTCGCAGTCTCTCTCCCCCCTCTCTTTGGTGTTGACTCACCAGAATAATTGCGCCAGGACAGGAGGACGACTATTCAAATGAGAGTGATGTGAACGTGAATCCTACAAATTCCGCAACCACCGACAACTAATTTTGATTTACGATAAATGCATTAATTTGCACGCTAATTTGGTTTTCACGGGAGGCGCAACCGATACTTACCTTCATCTCTCGTTTATATTGTTCTTTTTGCTTTACACTGGATAACTTGCTGGTTAAGAGTAAGTTCAATGATAATCAATACGTCCTGCTCCACTCAAGCATCTGAACCTGCAGGCCTCACCAGTCTAAGAGGCTGTGGTCACACAACTCCGTTAATCTTGGTGTGCTTGAGAGTTTCATGTTCTGTGATTCGATCTAACCAACGAGTCCGAAGGAGCAAATACAGGCACCATGAGATATATCCGCCTTGCTCTCGGTAGGGCCCTGAACCATAGAAAAACAGTTTTACCATACAAATCGGCCTAACCCTCATGTTTCCACGAGTTTGATGGAATTTCCAGACTATACTACGAGGCCAGTGGCTGAAGCTGAAATTTGATTTTGATTTTATCATTTTAATTTGGCCCCAGAAGGACTAAGGGAATGCTTCCGGATAGACGTTACTTCTTGACATTAGCAACAGGTTTAGGCGCGCCCGGCCCGATTGTCAACTGCCTTCTCTGACGTTATAAGTTACTATTTGAATAATATGCTCATGACTATGGTTTGTTACGTCCACTGGACAAGTGAGAGGAACTCATTTGCTGTCCAAAAATAACGCCATTAATGATGAAGACATATATTTTCTGAACATTCTTCCAAAATTAACCACAAAACAACGATAAGCCCCAGAAGTCTGACGAAATTGCAACAGTGATGGAAAAGGCGGCTATGGTTGATAAGGTGAGTAATTGCTACTACGTTTTTGACAAATGTGCGTAGTTACACAGAGCCGTAACGATTTGAAGGATGTTTCCACTTTTAGAAATTAGTAATTAATTTCGGGTGCGTAAGGTTGCCCTGCGCTCAGATGGTAGAAAATCACCTAAAGTATGGCGTAAACAAGCCCCCATCACCTCTAAATTTGTCAACTGCTAAAACTAGAAGTGCTTCCATGCAAACTTACAGGCATTACAATTATAGGGACGGGAACTCAGGAAAGCTGACTAGCATGGTAGGAGGGAGAATTTACATATTTGCTTGTGATGGCTTCATTCAATTATGTATAAGCGACTTATTATATGCTATTTCTTTCCAGGAGCTTAGTGATATAATACCGGGACCCCAAGTGGCTCCGACAAGGAGCGAATATTTGACCATCCATGATGAATCAGGAGAAATGCCGGTAAGCTTTTACCATTCAACCGTTGTCATCGATGCTTCCAAGTTTTATAGAAAGCAAAGATTCTGAGGACCCTGAAGGCACTGAGTGATTCCTGGCAAGTGAGGGAGTAAAAAATTGTGCCTACATAGAACGTTCGAAAATGCAAAAATGCATTGACAAATCCATTAGATCTCATGGCGTACTTTGCACGTACCATCCTCACTGAATCACATGCAACAAGAAGACTGTTTTTGGGACAAAAAGACTTCCTTTCAGCAGCTGGTTCAAAATCGCAGACATTCACTGCATCTTGTGACAGCCATCTGAATGTTGGCACATTTGGCACACGGTTTAATTGTGTAGCCTCCAATTAATCTTGATGAGTGATTTCACGGGAAGAAACAACCTTGCATAAGACAATTTAAAGGTCGAAAAGTTAGTGCAGTCTAAATCCCCATGAAAATAAAATGTGCAGACGTGGGCTGCACATTTTGCGACATGCTTCTGCATTTCAGCAAGTGTGTGGATCAACCTGGGTAATTCAGTTAGCTGAACTTGAGCTCGTTTGACTCAGTAGGTCGCACCGGAACTCCGCTGATGACCAGTCATCCGTTCTCGGTTCCCTGTTCTCAAAACCTCCGCAACTATAAATTAAACTAGTTTGCGTACTGTAGTGCCCAGTAATCCGCGGATTCATTCAGCTGATTGCAGTGGCACATTCTGAAGCTTGCCAGCTGAGGACCGCACGCTGTGAGTTCAGATCACACTCTACACTACACAGCTCTTCACTGCTTTCTTTGAAAATGATCGTTGCCTTGCCGTCGTGGTGCTTGCAGACGTAGACCATTTTAATGGGACAGGTTTACTGAAATCTCACTGTTTCTTGCTTAAATCAATTATGTGCCCCTTCTTTGGACTTATATCCAAGTTGCTACAGATTATTTTCCAGTTTACTTTCACTCTCACGCTTGTACTGGTGGTCGTGGTTCTTCCATTGATCTGTGTTGGCTTTTTTGTTCTTCATTTGCAAGACCTTGTCTTATGTAGATCAAACCGGCGGTCTATTTTCTTGTGCGCCGGCTTCGTCCGGCAAAATTTGGCAATTGCTCTCCCAGATTTTAGGCTGTGACCCATGTGGCGGCCTCTCCCTTGAAGGGCTAGTCTTTCAATAACCATTGTTGTATCATGGCCAAACTTTTGAGATAAAAGCTCTGAGTAAAGATCTCAAAATCCCTTCGGTTGAATTTTTGCAGCTTTGGAGTTATCACAACCCACGCCCCTATGGAATAAGCAGACCAAAGTGTATTCATGCCTTCAGAATGGCTGAATACAGCAGGACATATAAAGGGAAACATGCGAGTGATCACGAAATCCATTTCCTAACTTCCTTAGTTGTGCGTTAGAAGATAACTTTTCTCGTATGTTAACTACTTCTTTACTGGGTAACGGTTGAGTTATTTGCCTAGTTCAGCAGTTGACTTGCAGCGGCTTCGCTCAGATATGACGAGACACGGTTAGTGCACGCATAGTACACTCTGCGCTGTATAACTACTCACATTCATAAGACTGCGTTGATCGAAAAACTGATGCTCAGCAATACACACCTACTGAGAACTAACCACCATTTTCCCCATCATAGTAAGTGTTGTTTCAGTCATATAAGCTCAGGGTTTCAACAAACAAGTGTGGTGTCTCAGCATTTATGACATTTAATGCCAAACATAATGATAATGCTAAGCGTCTTTTACAGGTGTTTTGATAATCACTAACATTTCAGTAGCAGTAGGATTTCCACTGGTGGACTCCCAGGAAGCTACACTGGTCGCATTGCCACCAGATGCCAAAACCGAGGTTTAGTTCTTAAGTTCCGATCATCCCAGTTCGGGTCAAACCAAACTCTGGTTCGAAGTAGATCTCCGTTAAACCCCCTGCAGTAAACCTGACAACAAGCATTCCCCACCCACAGCGCACATACAAACTCCTGGATGTCAAAACGACCACTATCAACTAATGAGGCAAGTCTGTAAACTACTGAGATGGGAAATTGTTCCGGCTAGATGGTCGGTGAAACTTCAGCTAGCAAGGACTACGCACTGATAGAGGGGCGTTGTGAAAACATAAAAACAAAGAGGTAAGAAGGACCAGTGCAATCAAGAATGTGCTTACACTGCTTCACCAAATCTGCGAAGCATGAACCAAAAAATCGTTTGCTTGTGTTAAAAGTAGATTTAATACTGGAAGTCTATTATTCGTTGAGATCAGCGTCTGGATAGCTGGAGAGAATCTTTACAACAGGCGTTTATCTATATACCTATGTGCCGATCATTATGCTCATTTATTAATTTAATTAATTTATTTAATTTATGATAATTCATAATAATATAATGTATATATGTAATATGATAATACGATAATATATTTTATAACAGTTTAGATCCCTCTTGTTGTTTTATTTACCTTGTTCTTTTGACCGCCAGGCTAGCAGAGATTCTAAACGCGTTTTTCAAAAGTGACAGTCACTATTTATGTTTTGGTTTGACTACTTTCTTCAAACTTAGTTTGATGCCATAATCGTTTCTATATAGCTGGGCAAATTAAACTTCACATCCTCATTCAAAGAGGTACCCGAAACAATCTCTACACTCGAGGTGCTATGAGTCTTATGCCAAAAACACAGCTGCTAGCCCATCTAATGCTACATCGTCCAACCCTGGCACGCTTGACCTAAGTCCCAGTGAAACTGGCTGGATTTCAACCTCCATAGTTCATCGAGTGGCTGAGGAGAGTCATGCACACCGACAACACTGTTTTGCGTGACTCCAGTAGGTCTTTGAAGTTTTAGATGGGATAAGTCTACTAAGTCTATTAAATGCAACTGGACGGGGAAGAATGCCCCCAAAAGCTGTCACTCAACTTCGTGTTGTTCCTATCTGGTCGTGTTTGAGTTTATGTGAAACTATTCAAACGTCTCCCCAAAACCAATTGGTTTCACCGGATTTGTCGTTTATTTTCCTTTCTGTTTGATTTTTTCGCTGACTGAACCATGGAACCCATAATCCAAGTGATGAAAAATCAAGGAGTAGGAACAGAACTCGAGGAAATGTTGGTGAATCTAAACTTTGCAGAATATATTATTCCGTTATTCGGCGATTATGAATCCATTGTAAATGGGATGTCGTCAGTTGTTCTTGGCTTTGGCTTGCTTTTGTTCATTTTGATGTGCACCAAGAAATTAAAATTCTTGCATTCTTTAAAAGTCTAACTTGGATTGCTCGATTCGTGTGGTCACTTTACGTAGAGTGTACTGTAGAAGAAGTCATTACCACGGTGCGAGAATTTGTTGCTACCTTGTCTCATTTGAGTCGTCAGGAGAGAAGTTCATTGAGTCTAAAGGACCACCTGTGAACAATAACCGTATAAAAAGTTTTACTTTATGGCTGAGGAGCATTTAATTCTGTCAAAGGGATCTTAACAACTTCAAAATTTTCGTCGGCGCTCTGTTAGCAAAACAGGAGAGGGCTACATGCAGCATATCATCAGCGAATTAGTGTCGAAAAACACTAGATAAAGAACCACAACTGTTAAATAGGCAAACAGAACTCATTTAGTGTCAGTTGGTTAGACATGCACTGCACACGAAGCAATACCATCCACCGAAGAATGTGTTGTTTTTTGTTCCAACTATTCTTTGGATAACGGGCCATGGCATGACGATTAGAGATAACAATACATACGGCACATCTAGGTACTATGAGTCCTTCACACCTTTGTGCCTGGAACGCATGCACATCTTTGGAAACCACAGGGTATATGATAAGCTACCTGGACTAAGCCAGCCCCCTAATTCCAGACGGACGACCTCGTTGATCTTGTTGACGTTGAAAGCTTGAACTTTTGATCAGGGTTTGCACTTATTCCGTGTTACACGGACATAACACTGCGCTCTCTTCGTTTTGTTGAATGTGAAAGGTGCAAATATCTTGCTCCTGGCATCTTGCTTGTTTTATTAGGCCTTTCACCCCTTTTGCCTCCACCGTGTTCTTCACTAGGGTGTACTAAAATGAGTGTGGGGTACCTCAGCTCCGACATATATTTCCGATGTGTCACTCCTGACAGTGGTGATAGTAATCGGTTGGCTGGTGTATTTTTCAACCACAATTGACAAAGTATCAGCTAGACTGAAAAACAAGCCAAATCAAAGTATCAAAGCTGAGCTCCACTTTTTTTTCGAATGTTGACTTACCAGGAAAACTATGCATCAAAAGTAGAGCAACTCTTTCCATACCCCGGGCGGCCTTTCTAAAATTACGACTAAGTTCAGATGCAAGCCTTAGAGAGAAGTAGAATAACGTCCAATGCCTCGTGGTATTCAGAAATTTGGTGATAAGTTTAATTAAATTATCGTTTTTAGGTTAGAGACCGAATGGCTTAAACCAGACTAAAAAGCCAACGGCAGCCCAAAATTCATATGAAATCCGGCTGTGATAACCTGTGCGTACTAGGTCCTGTGTAAGCCAATGAACCCAAAATGCCACTTTTTGGCCAACCGAACAGTAAGCAATACCTTAACTCGTTGGGATTCATGACGAAAAGTTCAGGAAACAAAAACGATCGCCCCAAGGAAGTGTTCAAATCAACGTGGTGTGCCGTCGAAGTGTCGGAGGGAGTTAAATAAATATTTGCAAAGATTAAACAATGTAGTCTCATGAGGTAGTTTGTAGTTAAAGTTGTTGATATTTCTCAGCAGTGTCAATAGGCTGTATTAGAAATCGAAAGTGCTCTCTACTCACCTGTTAAATGCAGTTAGGAATGCTCACTCATGAAAGCTAATTGATACAGGTCCAACAACAATGATAACCACAAACTTTCGAAAATATCCCACTGACTTCACTTGCGGCGGATCGAATATCTACTTGGTTACGACTACTCTGTTGCTAAAGTACGTTTTCACTAGCGATAATCTAGACAATGAAATTATCCTCTGGAAGCCTTAAAAGACAGAAGACTCCCTACAGACTGTCAGGTAGCTCAGCAATGGGATATTCATCCTAGGCCACATAGTAGCCTTCGATACAAGGGAGAAAACACACGACGTTATTGTTAAAAACAGTTTTTTGCTTGTAATTTATAACCTCAGTGAATTAGTAGAGTGGTTTTATCGTCACATCCCATGATGCTGCATTCAGCCAATACTACCTTACACATTTATTGTTCTATGTAACTAGATTGATGTTTCGTTGTCCTATTTGAATGCTTTGCAGTGTCTGATCTGACATAAACTTTGTCAGAACTGCTTGGACTGGCGCACGTCTCATTCAGAGCATTTTGTGTAGGGCGGATGACATCGGAATGCGGCTCACAAGCCGGGCTATACAGATATTTATCAACGGCATATTTGACACTAGCAGTTTGCCGGCAGCGCCGAATTATTAACATCATTGCAGTGTGGGAGGACTAACCGGACTTATTAAGGTTTATGCTCATTGGATATGTGCTTTGTGACAAAAATGGATAGGCAGCATCAGGCAACAAAGCGTGAACAGCCCGCACAAATGAAATGCTACACGAGTACTTTCTGGTCGGAAAAAAAGGTTCCATTTTTATGCGTTCCATCACAACCCTTGCTACAGTAGTGACCCAATTCCGTTAGGCCCAGTAAGCACTGAACTAAAAAAACTGGGGTGTGGCCTTCGCAGGATTGGCCACTCATTAGGTTAACATAACTTCATCCTGAAAAACGGTTGGCTTGGCTCTGAATCAGACTAAATTAAAATGTAGACAAAATATTTGCCATATTTCATGAAGGACAGGTGTTTCAGCAGATGCGCTTTACCATAGTTTGATTTTTCTGATCGATTGAGGCAAGCTGCCAGAGTCTTACGCAGTCTGGCATAGTTTGACATGGTGTCACTCGATCTATGGTCTGAGTCTAGATGTGATGCCACGCTGTCAAGTTAGGTAGTGAGGATTATCTGTGTACTCCTGGTTCGCCACCCGACAGGTATGAATACTGAGTATCATAACCAGAATAGCTGTTGGATGATGTGCACGTATAAATCATGAGCTTTCTGGTAGACGCTGTCACGTGGCAGGTATACACCTCACAATTAAAGAAGTTCGTAATGTAAGCATGCGTGTCAGCAGGTTTCCTAGCATTGTTGATGGATATACTATCAACTACAGATAAAAAGCGGGTGTGAATCACAAAATGTCACCTTGCCAGTGATCGCGTGTATTGCTCTAGTTGCACTGTGTGGCACAATGCTGTTGTGCATCATCAAGCGACGAGGAGTTCTGATTAATGATTATGTCAGTGTGAAGGAGAAATGCACTGTGACCAAACACAAGAGATCTTTCGTTCAGCTGTAACACCCTTCCGGTGCCTAGCTGCCATTCCACCGAAAGGAAGTACGAGGGCTGGGATACTGCCAGGTTGCCCAAGCCTAGACAGGGGAAGTTGAGAGGCAGATGTCCGGTTCGAACCACGGACCTTCCTGCCAGTAAATCCGCGCTCTAACCACTTGAGCCATCTCGCCCTAAGAAATCTTTCAGATAACATGGGCCCGTTTTGGATGCACCAACTCCATAGTAGGGTAAAAGTGATAACAAATTCACGAAATTTACCGGTTTTATGGAGATGTCTTTAACGCGCACCCCCTTCGTCAGTAGTTTAGGATATTTGGATTCCACAGTTCTAACTAATGGCTAATATTCCCTGTCCTATACTTGGCGTGGCTGACTGCAGTATTTTAAGCACATATTTTGGGCGTTTATTGGTTTCCAAAAACTGCAGCCACCATTATCTCCAAAATCTGCCCAGAGAATGTGACATGGGCTTTGAAAACGAAAGACTCAAAATCACTGGTCCCATTTGCATTGAGTGTCGAAATTTATATCGTTTTGGATCTGAAACTCAACGACGATACTTTTTAAACTTATCTCTATGACGTACTGAAGAATTTCTTCCATCCTTGAGAAGACAGCCTGCGTAGAACGTCGCTGTTTCAGCTAGTATTGTTCAGGATTCGTTTATGATTTGCTAAAAGAAATTCAGATTAAATGGGATAATTTATCGGATGATGAGTGTGCATAAATACAATCGATAGGCCATGATTTATTGGTGTTGAATATACACACTGAATGAATCTGCTTGCAAATTTGTACCTCGTATGTTTCCAACATGAGTTTATATCGTCTCCTAGGACATCTGCAGATAAACGCGCTGGCTGCATAGTTTGAATATAATATCACTTAACTGAAGAAACCCATGGCGAAATCCATTCTTGATTTTGGACCACTTCGGAATAGAAGGGCACTTTCTGATGTCAGCAGAACGGCTAGCTGCCTGAGGGCTAGTACTTGTCATATACACTCATTATTTCTGCATATACATGTAAAATATTGCGCAACAACCTTATTTTCCACAGCGAACTCATGAGCGCTACATACAGCTTAGAAAACAGTCATTTGTGCTTGCTGGATCTTTCGTCATTTGTGTGCCTGAAGCCGTGCTATTTACCAAACGTTCAGGAAAAAGTTCAGACGGAGGCCAACTTTGCATAACGCAGGTGATTATTTTTTACCTAACCTAAAACTCTCGAAAGTCAGTATTTCACATTGCCACTTTCGGTCAGTGAGCAAGATTACGATGATGTGTAACGCCCATTAGCAACAAAAATACCTAATATTGCAAAACTGGTGCCTGCAAATTGTAGCAAAGCCTAATCAGTATGTTGTTTTTAATGGGAGGGGTTATTAACCTGTAATGAAAGCAATAATTTAAAATAAAGACTTCACACTTTAAGCCAGTCCATTCCGCACTAGAAAGCCAAAGAGCATTGTGGCGCTGTTTTGTCATTGGTACGAATCATTACTGCTAGGATTCTCTTTGTTGGTAAAGGTAAGCCGAACTTGTAACATATTAGTTATCGATGTCGCGGTTCGGATACTCGAGCAGTCTAAAACTGTGAACCGACACGTTAGTCATGTTACAAATAGATTTGCATTCTCAATGTTTCTTTAATTTGTTATGTCTCTTTCAACCGAACCTAAACCAGTTACATAATTTTTAACTGCAAAAACTGCCCCTTTTAGTTAACTGGATCAGTTGCCGTCGCGGAAGACCACAACGGTGTATATTTGGTCAACAGACAGGCAGGGGGATTCAGTGGTGCCAGTCTACCCGTAAGTTGTCCACTTTATCCGGATTTAAACTCTGTTTAAAAACCCGCAAATTTTCCCACCAATGAGACAACTATCTGGAAACTTCTTTGCCTCCTCCTCATGTCAATGCAGCTCCTGGGCGGAGCAAATAATGCATCTCCTATTCCACGGATTCACATAATGATAAGGATTAGACCAGGTTGGGTTGCGGCTGAAGGCTAGGACCAAAGAAGATTTTTCGAATTATTTCAAGATTTTTTTCAAATGTAGAAATAAAGTTTACATTTACTCTCGGCATCGGAATACAGGGGAGGTGTAACTATGAGTTTAAAATGTCTAATGTGACGCAAATTTCGTTGCAACCTACCTCGGTATAACCAGCGTCAGTTTCCTTTTTCTCTTCATCTAGCTAAAGACTCTAATCAAGATACATTGAATTCTCACCAGGATGTAAAAATAAATTCAGCAAACACGTTTAAAATTTTCTGAATTGCGCACTAATCCATATCCTAAAATATCTTTAATGGTTGCTATATTATGAAGAAGAAGTTCACGGCGAATCTGAAAATTCCGTCAGCTTGAATCAACAACACTTTTACATAGACGTAAAAAACCTTTCAGTATTTCGAAAAATGAAAGCTGGAAGATACGGTCTAGAAATATGAAGAGTCAGGAGGACTAAAAGTTTAAATGCAGCCTTCTTCCTATAAGACCACTTAGCCGAAGGCATCCTGTCCGTGGTGCATCCGGTCTTTTAAGGAAAACGAAGCCAGATAAAGTGTGAATCTTTTCGCCGCAAATGTCTTAAAACAAGTGGTTAGAGATTTTGGCATCCAACAGTACCTTTGAGAAACAGTTTTCAGAAGTGCTTTTGTGCTTTGTGTCCACAATTTTGACAATACAGGCTCTAGGATTTCTGATGAATTTGGCCACCAGTTCCTAGGGCCGGACTACGAGAAAGCGAACCTGCTTACATATTCTATAGCTTTTATCAGGACAGTTATATATGCTGCCGCCAGATATTTGCAGTTACGAGCTTCAGTGCGTGTATATGCGGTAGAGGTGATGTCCAAATTTTGGATCACAGACTGTATATCAGGATTTGGTGGGACGATGAAACCTGAATATTTCTGAAGATGCGGGGAGATTTGTTTATTTCCATTAGTGATTTCGTCCAGTCAATGTAGCAAATCTATGATACGAAGCCGAAAAGCACGCTACAGCTATTTTCTCCCCATTCGAAATCATCGACAGTGAGCACGAAAATCAGAGTTCTGAACCCATTACCTTCCTTTCAGTGGTTAGTCACGTAACCTTTGGTCACCAGCGGCTGATCGGCAGTGTGAATAGCTCTCACTTAGATAGGACATAGCGCCACTCATCCTTCAAACACGGTAACCACATCATGTCGTGGAGTATAGAAGGGGATCTCAAGTCACGACTTCTCAGATGGAAGATTCAATCATGTAAAATCTTTTTCCCTCTGAGCTACTTTTGACTGTTGTTGACATGAGCAGATTTGGTGATTTTCAACAGAGATTCCGTTCCGCCAGTGAAATACGCACTACTGATGATTCCCAAGAAGAATGAAACAGCTGTACAATACTTCTCGGCTTTTCAGCATAGAAGGACTTTACTGGCATGATGAAATCTCTTTCGAAAACTTAAGATAACATTTATTATAGATAATGTATGATGATGTGAATGACAGTGGTCAGATATCCAGGCATATCTTTGTTCATTCTGTCTATTCTAAAGCTTTCACCATAAATCAGTGTACGATCTTTTCCCTCAACTTATGTTCTTTTGCGGTGGAAGAAGCGATCATCTTATTCTTAGCTAGTGACACATTTAGGCTTAACTAGATTTTATATGCAAGTAATGATCATGTATATTTGCATACAATTCAAGGTTTTTTACATGGCACACGTGGCAACTCCAGTGATTTCATGTTATACTCAGAGAGTTTAAAATGTATAAGAAGTTGGCGATTGAACATTTCCCCCCAAACCCAAAAAAAAAACAAAAAAAAACAAAAAAAAAAAAATTAAAAAATTAAAAAAACAAAAAAATAAAAACATAAAAAAAAAAACCAAAATTTAAAAAACACACTGAAATGAATAGTCCAGCCAACACTCCTAGACGTCGCAACTATTTACGTTGGGCAGACGAGCACTTACTTTAGGCCTGTTCAATCCTTAAGTTTTTGTTTTTTTACACAGCCGAAAGGACTTCTGGATTGAGCTAACTCAAGTAAATATAATCGGACAATGTGGCGCCTACTAAAAAGGCGACAGATTTGCCCGTACAACTTTTCATTTAAAAGCGTCAGTGCTATCCGCCGTCATATGATTAAAACACCCGGGTTTACAGGAATATAGGGTGATACAAATATGTGGACATATATATATATATATACATCCATATATATATATATATATATATGTTTTAGGAACCCCCACAATACGCCTACCATTCACCCGTTCTGGAGGATGAACAAGATTTTCAAGACTTGATGATGGAGATCGGTAAACCCAGACGCAAGGTGAGTCAGCCGTTCAATCCTTATTTAATCTGTTTTCACATATGCATACGAGTGAACCTCGGAATTTGTAGTGTTAAAGAGGAGTGAACGCGTATTTTTAGATGTTTTACTTCTACCAGGATAACTCAAGTTGAGCAATTTTCAAACTGTTGGATTGACCTGTTGGATTTAAGTACGCTTGCTTAACGAAGCAATTTTATGATGATTGCAGGACAAGTTTTCTACTAAAAAACAACGGTTTTTCGCACAGAATTGAGCTTTATAAGCGCCCATTATAGCATCGATCACACATCACACATCACTGGTCAATGGGTTATGCTCTCAAACGCATCGCAACATAGCTACAACTGACATGTCTCTGCTTACAAAATGTGAACGGGAGTAGTTGCTAACGCCATTTTTGTGCCATTTCAAGATTACTTTTATGCCACAAATCGAAGCATTTCATGTTAATTCATTTTCATGAGTATTGTTCTACAGTAACCCAAAAAGCACAAGGATATGAGTATAATACTCTTCGTAGTGGGTGGATTAGCTCGACTGCTTTTTAACATTAGGGACCCTTCCTATAAATTGTTATCTCTATTGCAGTTACAGCACTCCTTATCGTGTCACATTCACCCCCTCATTTATCCTGCACAGGACGTTCAGGTATCAGCTTGCGTCAAAAATGACAGGAGCAATCTCATTGTTGCTACAAATCCCACTATTTCAATCTCTCGGGAGCACAGCCATGTTAGTTTTTCCCTGATTTGATTTTTGACTGCCGAATAAATGCAGCCGTTTTAGGTGATTTTGCGCATAAACGTATTTGTACCTACTACTCTGGTATCTACTTTTGTACCTACCACTTTGGTAAAGAATGCTTGCATGGAAATTTTAGGCATGTGACCAAAGACACAGGGTAATGTTTAAAAACTCGCTATCCTTTTGGTAGTAGTTTCTGTAAAAAAAACAAGGGAAGAGACATCCCAAAATCCTTCCAATGTTTTGAGTTTACTCAACCAAGCAACCCGCAACTGAACCGTAGGCAGCTGTCCATGTGTGCAGTCAAAATAATAGACAGTGACTTGCCTACCCAACACTTCCGATGCACTCCCTCCCTTTATCGAAGGATTTGTTACCAGTCCGAAGCTACCACCAAGGGGGAATGAGGATTCGCCAAAATAAGCTGCTAGTCACCAAAATCTATTTCACCACGATGGAACAAACCACTCTAATTTTGGACCTAAATCAGAGTAACTGTGTCAAGGGATATACACCGTCTTCTTTGGTGTGACCTGAGGCGCGAATTCACTCGAGTCCTCACTGTTCCTAATGATCGGCACTCTTATTGTCAAATAAACCGTTTGGTCTTTTTCTGTAGGCCTGGTTAATCTGACTCCCAACCGTAAAGATCGCCATGCTTCCTTTCTCTCTTTCTCCTTTCCCTTTCTCTCTTTGACACTATCCAATGTTCTGGTTTGTCCTTCCCAAATTAACTGTGGCTTGTCCCCACTTCGCGGTATAAGTTGCCGGTTAAGTGTGATGGAGCATGTTCAGTCAGATTTTTCATCGTAGTCTAAAGGAAGAGTAGTACATCAAATTTTGGTGTACTACAATTTTTGATTACTTTGCGTAAGCAAGAAATATAGTGGTAAATGCGACGTTGCTTGCACCAGAATAACTTCACCAGCCATTCAATACTTTTTTGGAACCATCGAAAATGACAACGGTTGAGATGATGCAGTTTCGTATGATGATGCATGTCACTGTCATGAATATTTACTATTATAAACTGTAAATTATCTAAATTCAGGATCTGCAAATTACCTCTAAAAAGTCCCACTTTTCATGATCAAACAACTGGTTAGTCAGGAGGTGCATATAACTCTGATAAATTCTGGCGATAACACGAAACTGAATAAGCTTTCGGATGAGCGTGCGCTTAAATTAGACCGAAATTTGTCGTTTATGGAACACACCAGGCCGCAGTTTATGCAGTGAACAGAATGCGAGCAAACTCTCCTCATCAGTAGACTCAACAGTGGTGAATCGAATTTTATTTTAGACTCAGTGTGCTGATGCCACCAAACAGCGACCTTATTCCGGCGATGTAAGCAGTATGCACTACTTTACGGCCGTTGTGAAACATAATGGATATTACTAATTTCCTGATGTAAAAGCTGGGAGTGCTTTCTCTGTTCTGCTGCGCGCTTTATCTGCAGAATAGCCGACTAAGTTTTCCTGTCAACAGCATCACACCTCACAATTTGGTCACCACCACAAACCCAGCAGACCATGTTTCATTCATTTTGTTCATATTTCCATGTGCTTAACACATGGGCTACGGTCTGGTGATAAGGGTCTTCAGGTTTCGTTTCGCAGCTGTGTAGGTATCCCTGACACAGGTGTGTATTCTAGAAGCATCCATCTTTCTTCTCGTATTAAATACAATAAAACCCTATTTTTGAAGCAACAGCTTTAAAAAAATGCCTTGCAGTACCCAGTTATTTAGCCACGAAATTCACTGCAAACCTTGGTGTCAAAGTGTCCTTTGTTAATTCGATTCCGTGTAAACAGACAACTCTGCAGGTTCGAAAGTCTATGTTGTACCCGGCCGTACAACTCTCCAACTCTATAGCGGCCTCAGAAGTTTCAAGAGATTGGATGCATGGACACACTATATGGGACAGAATATCCTACTGGAAAGCCATATGGTCGTAATGGAGATGAAGTCATCAAACCGAGACCTATTTGACGGATGGAAGCTTGGTGCTTTGTCTAGTATTTCCACTTAATCTTGTTGTGGAGATGGCGCATGGCAGCTAATGACCCATCCACAGGTCGTGCAACCAGCTCAGACACGGTGGAGTTCCAGGTCTCAACCAACGGAATGGATATTCTACATGAATGAACTGTGGATTTCAGTATCGAGACCTGCTATGCACACTCTCCTATCTGCAGGACCAACAACGGCCGTTTGTTTTCCGTAGAGTGCGACCAAGCTCCAGCACCAGTAATTAAGTCACATAAGAGACAAGACTTCGTTTATGCATTTTTTATTAGCTGACGAATCCGTGACAGAAGAATGCACACTTAAAGAGTACGGTGCACATAACAAATAGCCATCAGAGAGCATCAGTAAGACTATCTGGCCCAAAACCACAAACTTAATCTTGCGAGCAACTTGCCAGACTTAAATTACTCCCTGGAAGAATTTTCCACAGCCGCAGTTTTCCTGAAAGGTTTAGAGTGCATGAGTTTGGCCTGACGAACTACGCTAACCAGGATCATTCAGACAATCTTTTTGAACCGACGAATCAATCTTAGGGTGCCTGTTAATCGGACAAGTGCTCCGTTTTATCCAATATCAAGATTCGCAATCGACGTGTTCCTCACCGGAAGGATATACCCCTTTGGGTTGCCTGTTCAGAAAGTCCAGATGAAGCAAAAATGCAGGTATGAGACTTCTAACATTCAGTGCGTATCACCGAAGAAAAATCAAATTTTCGTTCCTCGTGAGTCTCCATTATATGGGGTGTCACCTTGAAAAACAGCCTCCAGAATACAAGCAGGAGCATACTCTAGGATGATCGCAAGCGCTCCAACCTAACTTTAGTCAGCTACTAGAAAGTCCAACAAGTTTGTTTCCTTTTCTCACTAAGATTTTGAGGCTACCTACTTGCCAATAGAAAAGACGGTAGGTACACAGAACTTCAAAACCTTGAGCAGAGGGATATTATTTTTGTAATTCTCATCTCTGCTGGACGTAGTTACACGCTCATATTGGGTTTTTGTTCTTCCTGTGGGGAGAAATATCTCTTTGAAAGTATATTTTGGCTATATTTTTTCTGACAAAATATTGCTCCCTTGTCTTGCAGGAAAACGCTCTCCTAGGCGAAGATTCTGATACCGCGGAAAATTCAGTTTCCGAGCATCACATAACTGTATCAATTGAACGCTCATGTGCAGAGGTAGGCATTCTCGTAATAACAGTGCCGTACTAAAGATTTCGTCTGGCTTGTTTCCGGATGGAATTGCCTTTGGGGACAGGGCCTTACAACTTTCACGTAGTGGTACTTCTAATGGCAATCCAAAAGGACTAGAATAAGTTTGTAAGCAACATCAGACGATGCATATAAACAAGGAGTTTGTGGCTGCCAGGCTGACCTGTGAAGACAGTGACAAGATGCGGTTTTACGAAACAATATTAGGAGAGTGTGGCGCTCGTTTACACCAGATAATAAAACTTCGTATTCCACCACCGGTGCTCCAGTGCAGCTCCCGCAGTTCACCATGAGGACCCATACCTGTAGACCAGTCCAAGCTCTTATAAATCCCAGTTCGGTTAGAAGTATGAACATCATAACATGGCCAACCCATGAGGTACACTTGGACGAACAGTTTTCATTTTGCTTGATTACCCCGGATATGTATTTTGCTCGCCATGTTGGTAATTTAAATACTTCAGTCCAGTCGTGTAGGCTACTTTTGCTGCAATTGTCGCAATCAACTTTCCATTTCGGCTCGATAGAAGGCACTTTAACTTAACCATTAGAACCGGAAAATTATACTGTAAATTGTTGGGGCTCTCTGCCTTTGATCTAAATGGGCGAGTCGTTATATTCATTTTGGATGTTAACTGCCCATTTTAGACTGCTACTCATTTTATTATCCAAAAAGCGAGCTGTTGTAATCGGTGTAAAACTAAGTCACTTCGGTTTCTGTTACAAACGTTCCAGCCGTGATTTCGGGAATTTTCTATCATACTTTGTCTCCCAAAGGCATTGCACTAGCTTATACTAACGGGCAAAAGCACGTGGTATAGCTAGCAGTCGATAAAAAGTGCTCCATCCTGAGAAAGTGCCCATTATGTTTGATGGGTTTCATTGTTCAAGTTGATTTCGACGTGAAGTTTAAAGGCTGATGGCTTCAGTATCCACTGACGGTTGTTCAGGTGTCTGTTGATCTGTTCGTGGGGCTAGCTAACCGAATTGCAAGCGTTCCGTCACCATGCACGAGTCGCCATCAGTGCACGGTTAAGTGAGTAATACCTGTAGCCGCGCTTCCCCTTTTATAGACTAACAAATACCTTTAAACTCTAGCTTGTGTAAGTGTTCATAAGTCATCTTAGTTGTAGCCAAATTAGCTCGTTCGCGATGTGTGTTGTGTCCTGCTCTTCCTTTCTCGCTTCTGACTAATCGGTTAAATACCATCCTTGTTGTTCATTCTTTCCTTGTCCGATTGGCCCTCTTGGGATTTTCGTTGCGTAGTGGCCTCACTTGTTGTTCGACTGGTTTCCTTGTTGTTTAGGTGTTTGCCTTCCGGTTTTAGTAGCTTTCTGGTGTCATTATGGTTGGTCCGTTCTAAATTTGCGGCCCATTTTTTTTAGCTGGGATGAGTGACTTGAATAGTTTCTCTCTGCAGAGTTTTCAATAATTTAACCCTTTCGGTTCTCGTAATTGCTGACTCATTTTGGGATTTGCACACTTCATTCCAGTTTGGCCTTTAGAATTAAACACTTTGCTCTAGCTTAGTGTGTTTTTGTGAGCTGTCGTGGCGCTCAGATCTTGGTGGGATTCTGGGGTTTCTGTCTTCAAACTTTGTAGATAATGATGCACTCGCCTTTCCTCTGTTCGCTGAGCACCAGACATCCATCAATTATCGTTCTTTCTTTCGTTTTTGCTCGACGTTCGCTTACATACGGTAGTGATTCATCGTGTCTACTAGTGCAAAGCTCGTGTTCACTGGCTTTATTTGATAGCTCCCTCCTAATTTGTCCTAGTTAGTGCTGGTGGCAATTGTTAACCCGGATTTTTTAAATTGTATTAGTATCCTCTACTTTATTAGGTATTTTCTTTGATTTCGATAATGTTTTCCGTAATGGATTTGTAGGTCCCTGAGCCACTTCTACATCATACTGCCTTAGCTTCCCTGCAGCCATTTCACAAGAGTTTATGATGTGTAGCGGTGCTATCCTTTTTCGTTGTCCTCAGGTTGTCGAGTTAATTGAGTTACAACTTTCCTCAGAGATTCCCAAATGAGATGCATCAAAAAACCTCTCTCATGGAAGACTTAATATAATCTTCTCCCTCTTGGTCTTCCATTATGTTACGGTGTGTTTCAAATAGCCTGAGAAGTGCTTAAAAAGAAGCTCTATTTGTGATGTTTCAGAATTTGACGCATGCGCGTTGCCTCCCTGCAGAACCCGTTTGCACTCGTTCACTTGGCATTCTACTGGCAGGGATATCTGCTCTCATAAACGTAGAAAATAACAAAATTATCATTCACGCAACGGATCGACCTCGAAATAGCTCACTGATTAAGGAGCACATTTACTGATCAGATCGTCCGTGGTCTTAATTTAGCACTTGAATCTCTGCTGATCCTGTCTGGCTTTTGGCAAACTAGCAGTCTCCGGCAAACATGACAGTCGTATACCAAAAGGGTGTCACAAGTGAAAGATTATCGCTCATTTGAAGAACGAATCCATAATCTTGGATTGGAATCTGATAGTGCTACCCTCTTCAGTTCTTACGTCAGAATCTCAGCGATCCCTTTGGTGCTGCCATCAGCTGTTCTTAGTATGGCCGTTGACTTCAAAGTGCAATCAAGAAAGGGATGAACATTTCAGAAAAGTCTTCATGACTTCGAGGTTTGCTGCGAAGTGCACGACTATTCAAGGGTTCAGCGACTGTTATCTTGATGGAACGGAGATCCGCAGACGTGAATAATGAGGTTCTGCCACATGGGACGGTTTTATTCTATTCCATTCTATTCACATGCCTCTCAGTTTACCCAGAAAATGTTTACGGAAACCAGATTTTCTCAAACTGCATGAGCGGCCTAACGGATATGAAGGCATACTAACACAGGCAATCACTGTCAATCGTGCGTCATCACCATGCGGACATCCATTTGGAAACTCAAAAAAGTAGCAATGTTCTGTTAGTGTCGTTTCTTCGATATCGGACAGAGAAACTACAACCAAGAGAGTGCGTAATACACAGAGATCTCTCGAAAAAAGGTTTCAACGAAGGCGAGTAGTAAATTAAGGTGTTATCCACCTTCTTATGAGGGTCAGACTGACGGCCTAGCGTCCAGGCTTATGTTGTTGGTTTCTAATCTGTCGCCTTGTGTCATCATTTCTGTCGCAGTTGGTGCTGGGATGCTTGGATATAAGATGCCGGGATATATTGGTCCAGTCACTTTATCTCTGTTCGTGTCTTCTGATATGTGTCTGCGTTTGATGTTTCAAATAGCAATGATGCTAAAATCTCATTGCCTGTCTATTAGTTTTGCCTAGGAAACTTCATCAACGAACTCTGTTACTTTCGCTGTTTTTAAAAGATTAAAATAGTTTTCTTCATTTGGTATTCTTCTTTCTTTCGGTCTGCGAGAGGCACGTACACTTTATAACACATTATTAGCAAAGTGCTTTTGCCTCACTGTAAAGTCACTTGCTCCTTGTTATCCTGAAGAAACTCGCTCAAGTTAGTGACGACGTGTATTGTAACCGAACAGGTTGTTCTCCAGTGGGAATATTAACTACAGTAGGCAGGAGGGTTATGGAGGAAATGTTTCATTCACTAAAA
Organism: Opisthorchis felineus; assembly: GCA_004794785.1. Lineage (NCBI taxonomy): Eukaryota > Metazoa > Platyhelminthes > Trematoda > Opisthorchiida > Opisthorchiidae > Opisthorchis > Opisthorchis felineus. The sequence goes on from SJOL01008635.1 coordinate 1,126,820, forward strand.
CGTTTTTGTGAATCATATTTTTAAGAAATGCTACCTAAACCCTGTTAAAAACATCCAACGTCCGAAAACATCTTTAATCCCCAGCGTGGAAAGCCGTACTCTGATTTTATGCAGAATTCCTTTACCTAATGTCACATTAGATAGGTAACGCCATTAACAGTGCTGCTTTTATATCCTGTGACACAGGTTGCCTCCTCATGACTTGGGAGGAGGGATCGCTCGACCGTCTCGCCTAAGTCAGCGCATCAGAACATTGTTTCAATAGGGATTAAGGATAGATTACGGCCGAAAGCTGGTAGAAAAGCCGCGCAGTTTTAACTGCAGATTTCCGACCTCTCTGCTTTTCGCGTAGTGTCTGAATGACTCCTCTGTTTGGGTTTGCCTTATTTAGTCTTCCAAATATAGGTCTAGGTTAATAATACTACTACCAACACGTCCTTTCGAGTGACTGTTGTGTACGCTTGGGATCAAGAACAGTTCGTATTTTTGGATAACTGGCTTTGGTCACTAGGCGAATGTAAAGCTATGGTCATCTAGAGCTTTTATTTTTTCCTTATACTGGTAGAATGCTGTCTGGTTCAGTATGGATGCTTTTTCTTGGGATAGTAAATACCTAGCGAGAAGAAATTTTGCATTCAGTGAGGCATTGTCCCTTACAACATGTTCCTAATCACAATTACGTATTGCAAACGTTGATGCTGAAAAGCCTAAAAGCATTGTAGAGTAGTATTCTGCTTAGCTGAGATAATCAGCTCTGTGAATCTCAAGAAATTCCGGAGAGTTTTGAACTCGCAAACTCCTGGCCAGCAGCTGAAGACTGAAACGTTCAATCACAAGGGGTGTATCACAAATGTGAGTAAATCATACTTAGACAATATATTACAACGCTCATCCGTCAATCATGAAATTCACATTACCTGTTTACGTGTTGACTAGCTTTCGATCGGCGAATTCTCAGATCGCTGGCTCAAGTAACCTGTGAAATACTCCTTCCGAGCTACTTATACTTTGCTGTGGGTGACAGAGGACTAGTAAATTTCAAATCAAATACTGTGTGCATTTCAACCACGTTACACGGAGCGATAGCTCTTCTTGTAACCATGGTTTGATTATGGATCTCCTTTGGAGATGCATGGAAAACCTTGATAACCGTAAAACGACCTCAGTACTTCTGAGGGGTTTCTTCCGAATTTCTTCTACAATTTGCTTAGGAAATGGGGAACGGCCGACAGTGAAATAGCACATTGTTCTAGAACTCTCCACATTGAAAACTTACCTTGCTTTACATTACGGTAGCTTTCTCCCAGGCAAAAATGAGTCCGCCCGAAGAATGTCCCCGATCCCTGCTGCCTATGTCTATTTATGAACAGATAAATTTATCCCAACTTCAGCGAATTCCGCCTAAATAAGTTCATTTATGCTTGGCAAAAGGATACTTAGCTGTAATTTAATCAACTGCATCAAAATAATGTCACAGAAATCTTGAGCAGTGTAAGCATATGGCTTCCGATTCACCAGTATCAGAATCAGTCAACGAAGCGAATTTAGCTGACAAGGGGTCGTGCTCCAGCCTAACGAACTGACATGGTTGTACGGTGGTAAAAATGCGTGTTTTTCGATGGTGCTGCTGTCGATATTGGTGATGATGATGACTGTGTATAAGGATGAATTTCTTACCCTTTCTTACCACCGGGGCTCGTTGGTTGCTCCACTGATAGGCTTCACTATGAGTGAAGTTGGTGAATGCGGGCGACAGAAACACTTGACCAAGGATGGGAGGTGAATCCTCCAAACGACAGCTTTATGGGGAAAAGTGATATGAATCTCACACTTACTAAAAAATGGTTTTCCTGTACTGCCAAAAAACTCGAATGAAACTCCATAGGCAAATTTACTTTTATCATCTCAGTCACATTTTCGCATTATATCTCTTAGGTAAATGTTGTTTCGACAAAACAAAACACGGGATTTCTCAAAACATAATAGCGGCCTCAGTCGCAAATTTAAGACTTCATTCAAAGCACTGAAAATAGTTTATTCTGTACTTCGTGAAAGACTGAAATGTGCCTTGTGCAAGAATCCGTTAGATTCACCTCGTATATGTTCATGCATTTGTAAGAAGGACGATTTCTGGCTTGCAGTGATGCTTTTCCCTTGGTACAGCCAAAATCCTTGCATAGAAACGAAATCCAAAATATGACCAGCCAGGTTATTGGTAGATATCCTTATTCTGGTGTTCGAGAACACGTAAACTCTTACCGTGTTTCCGTAATCTCATTGCACTCTATGGATGGCTGGTCCTTGCCCCCTAGTCTCACTGCAAGTGCTTCAACAAATCTGGAAGTCTCATTTCCTATCCGGACTGTGTCGCAAGTAGCTGGATGAGATAGTGGGTAATATTGTTAACTCTACCACCTTGGTGGTAAACAACTATCAGAAAGTAGCTTATGCCGACTTACTTGACACACGCTAGCCCGACATTATTACCAGTCATAAAATTGAGCAAAGTTTTCTGTTTTCAAAGACGTATCCACATGTCGGACACCTATCTATGCCAGCATTGTCACAAGGATTTTAGAACCGTGCGAGCACAGTTAGAAGCGATTCAATGGAACAATGGAGAACAAAGAGTTTGTTGGATTTGACAAGGAACAAATCTTATGATAGAAGCCTAAGGCGACATATCTACATGTGCGACGTAAACAGATTTTTATGTCATACGCTCTCAAGCAAATTCACAAAGTAGCAAACCGAGGAGCAACGTGAGATATCCGGTTTGCTAGTTGGCTGAAGCATTTTGACCCCATGACCTAACATGCCCACCTTTTTCAGACATGCGGTCGGCACAATTTACGTCCCTGGGACCCAGTCGTATTTCTCATACATCTCTGTAAATTAAACCGCACAGTAAGTGCGGTATTCTTAAGGCCTAATTGCTTCGACCTGCGCAGTACATGCTAGTTTCGAATACATTACTCAGAAACCAACAGCATCCCTGGAACAAACGAAGGCTTTCACGTTCTGTTCTTCAAGCCTGTACCTGATTTCTTTGCTGAAGATTAGGGGCGGTGCTCACAGTTAAAGATTAAAGTTAGCCGACAACATACAGACATCCGTTTCACCAGAAAGTATAGTTTGCCAAGAAAATACGCTAAAGAAAATTCAACCGAGATGTTCCTGATCTTGTGTAAGTCGACTGAGTGTGAACGATAACCCCTTATTGGAAAAGTCTCATTCGTAGGCAATCAAGTGTAAGTTTCAACAGTGGAAATGATAGGAATAATATGATACTGTGGGGACGTTTGGTTCAAACCCTCAGTTATTCTGTCTGTTTCTTACAACTCCAGTTACATCGTTTGAAAAGCATGGGTAGATATATTGATTCCCGATGTAGAATGCTTGAAAGATGATTAATCTTCACGTATCTTAAAATGATATCTTAAAATAGCTCACTCTGTGATAGAAAGGGTGGAAACAACACGGTGGCTGAACGAATGTAAAGAAATAAGTAAATAAGCATTCGGTTGCTAAAAACTGTTCGACACGACCGGTTTCAGTGTATTACGTCTATAAAACGTATCGCGATATCTCGAATATCGTAGCAACTGAAACATGAGGTGGCCTGGTGCAGCACATTCAGTTGCTCAAAACGAGAGATTCAGCTGGGTTCCAGGTGAATCTCCAGCAGAACCAAACTGTTTTTCAAATGCGTGTATTTCGCCAAGTTTGTGCAATTTGGGTTCAAGCAGAAGACAAGGTTGACGGAACCTGGGGACGGCGCCTACCTGATGGGCCCCAAGAAAGGCAAAACCGGTCGTGGGTTGTCGAATAATTTTCACCAGCCTTATGAGTAGTGTAATACGTCTACACGATATATCGGGATGTTTGTGGGCAGCAAGACAACTGAGTGTTAAATCGTACAACGGGCGAAGAACGATATAAAAACAAGAAAGAACATGGTATTTGTAAAACACTAAATAAGCATGCTCCTCAGAATCCCGGATTTGCATCTGCAAGGCTGATCCCAATATGAGGGAACGATCACCCGATCAAAAGGCCATGGTAGGACCGTATATGACGGGGGATTGAATAAAGAAAAAAATTCTAGTTTTTCACTACTGTATTGCAGCAAATTGTGCATTGGATGACAAAGAAATACAACTGGCAGATTATTAGATCATAGAGACGGTAGGTTGTGGGACACATTATGGTCCTACAGTTGACAGAAATACGAAAATGTGCGTTGGTTTACCAAACAGGGACAGGAAACAATTAAATTGTTTCAACCTATTTAAAAACACAACACAGTCGTTCAGCTGTTAAACCATTTCGGTGCCTAGCTGCCATGCCACCTGAAGGAAGCACGAGTGCTGGGATACTTCCAGGTTGCCCAAACCTAGAGAGAAACTTGTTTCACCTGTCCTAAATTCGCAAAAATCGCAAATTCGTCTATCACTGTCAAAGGGTTTGAGGTATTGATCTAACCAATGCGTTGAATTTGCGTAACTTCTTTCTTGATAGAGTAAGGACCGTGATACTTGGGCACTAGCCTAACTGCATGGGCATGTTACTAAAACTTCTGATCCCAGTAGACCTTGAGGCTTCTCGTTCCCGGTTTTTATCCTGCTAGACGCCAGTTTGTTGCGTGACCGATCGGAAATATGACACTTTGTTTCCAATTGTTTTGGCGACCATCTTTCCATCAGTTCTTTTCTGAACATATCTGTAATCACCAAGATAGATGGTGCTTTGACACTGCAAACATATGTCCATCTTCTCTTGCATTGCTTAACAATTTAGTTTTTGTCTATTGCACACATTTCTAAAGCTTCAACCGACGGGGTTTGTCGTCATTTACCCAGCGTCCCCGCTGGACCGACATGCTGCACAAAAGGCCGGGTGATTATAAATCGAAAGTACACCTACAATCGGTCAACAAGCCTCCATTATTAGAATGGTTGATCAGGCTGATGCATGGTATATATCAGAAATTAGAAACAATCTGATGTTATATCAAGTAAGAACAGATCAGTGGTTACGCAAACCAGGTTCAGAAATGATGGCAGTGGTCAGTGGATGGCAGAAAAACTCCTATGGTTTGGAGCACCTGCGTTGATTGGAAAGGGCAAAATAATGGAAATAGGAGCAAAACAGACTTACGTGGATAGCATGTCCAGTGTTTGGTGATCCTGAAAATTATTGGGATCGCTGCCAGATATCACAACGCACACTCATTTTTGAGAGTGAAACTATCGAGCCAGTGAAGAAAACGAAGCTTGCTCACGCTGGCCAGTGATCTCTTCAAGTCCTATAAATAAATGCCTGCCCCAGGCCAACCGAGACCTAATGGAACACGGGCCACCAAAAAAATTCCAGGGGACATGTAACAAGAAGGAACAGTTTTTGTACCGTATTTCCAGAAAACTTCCACAATGATACCGCTCGCAGCAATCGATGGCTGTTCAATAGTTAAGGCGACATCTAAGGTACTTCACAAAGAGTGAGTGCCGCCCTAGCCGGAAGCACAAAGCAGTATGCCAATCATATCTGTCTGTTCCAACTTTGCATCCGTCCAGAAGGTGTTTCTACATTTCCACATATTTACTACAGATACTCAGGCTCCTTGTATGATATAAATTAGTACGACTGCACAGCCTGGCTTCAGTGACCAACAGTCCCATTGACATAGAATTTAGCGGAATCGAAATTGACAGCAGAACAAACCACAAAATAGAGTATAGGTTTGATGATGACTAAACGTTAATCTTGCTTCCTTTCAGTCCGCCGACCAATTACATTACGAACAAGCTCAACGGTGTTTCGGCTGTGGAAGAGTTGCGGAAAATGGCGATATACTTGAAGTTCTCAATGGCATATATCACAGGAGTTGTTTCCGGTGTCAGTTATGCAGAAGGCTACTAACGTGAGTTTTGGCAATTATCAGCTTGTTCATTGCTGATACCATGAAATTTGCCATGGAGAATGTTCAAATGGACAGTCTCATTACAACCATATGTTTTTTCTTAAAATGGGATGCTACGACATATTTGGCAAATATTACTTCAATGATCAATAATAAGTCCATTTATATACAAATCCGTGAGACTGTTTTTCCATTGGCCATATTTTTTGAACCACAACTTTGCATTTCACACTGTTTCATTTGTTCTGCAGGCGGAATCGTAATAAAACTGTTACATAAAAAATGAATAACTAAAATGTTATTGCTAGTCTTATTGCCTCGTTAAGTTTCTCAAGGGATGTTGTGCAACTCGCTTGTTCCGATTTAGTGTTGCTGGGGAATTAGTTATTTGTCATTTACTGAGCATTCGTTTTTAGAAGTGAATTATAGCACATAAGATAACACATGCAAAAAACTGTTGTCGCCAGTAATCACAGATTATTAGGCTGTCGCTGATGCCAACAGCGATGACTTTTGATGGATGGTTGTGTTTGTGTTGTTAGAGGCCACACACATAGCACGATAGAAAAATTGCTACAGGAACTGGTTCTTATTTCAACCTCTTTTCATTTAGTCATTGATAAATGCCACCATGCCTTATGCAGTACTGCATGTTTGGAAAGAGCCTTGAAAATACGGTGACGTTCTTTACGACACAAGAGCCATTCAAACCCTTTAGTGGCTTTCTTTTGAATGACTTTTGGTTGAGAGAGTAAACTCAGACTTAACTGTGCACACATCAGCATTGATCTGCAGGAGTTCTGATCACCCTGATCTTACTAAATTGATTTAATTGCTTACGTTAGAAAATGTAGACGGAAAAATCAGCAGGACCTAATTTCATGTCCATCCTGGGAAGCGGTTTGTAACGACAGCAATCAGGATTATCCAGCAGGTCACAGGAACTGCATCTTAAATGACGATCTTAAATTGGATTCGTTTAGTTTAGGTGAAAGATATTTCCCATTCTACAATAGTTTCTATATCAGTTTTCCCCTTCGATCTGTGTCGAATAAAAAAGCTTGCATGTTTCAAAAGGAAGAGCTCAGAATCAGGAGCCAAAACTTATCCATTATCAGGTACTAGCTCAGGAGAAACAATGAGAAAAGTTGAGAAAATTTATTGGATCACCTTGAAATCACCATGAATTATTTGACTTGAACTCCAAATTTTTTAAAATTATATCCGCTGGTTTTTGAGCTTTGGTTGCTACTGTTATTCAGCACTGTTTTAAGAACATTTAGGTAAATATATGCAGTCGGTTTGTTAGGCATCCTTTTGAGGGACCGACTGGTGATATTCGTGCTTTCCAGTAACAATTTGAAGACTAATTTTGCTGTCTTGTGATTGTTCAACTTCTGCCTGGTATTATATCCATACTGATTTCAGGTCTGTTGTATATGCGGGTGACTTTCAAGCGGTGACAGTTCGGTATAAAGTCATTTGGATCCTTAACATACTGTCGAGATACGCAGCAGAAGTTTGGCAGGCAATCAGTATCTTACGCCAAGGATGTCCTATAGGGTAGGAAAAAGGACGGTTGCCGATGATCTTAGAGTAGTTAGCTATTTCAATCTGGACGATTTCCTGTGGCTTTGAGACCGAGTCATTTGCTATTGAAGATTCAGAGAAATACAGCACAACAGTTCTAGCCTAATAAAAAGCTAGTGTTTTACTCAAGTTCAAGGTGTGGTACAAAACACTTCATGAAATAAGTAGCTGGTGCTGCATATGAGGGCAGGATGCACCCGTCACGCGTGTTATGGAAAGCACTTCGGGATACAAGATGAAAAAGGAAGAGTTTATTCGAGTTTACCCGAGTACCAGCACAGTAATTATCGGGTTTGCGGATTCGTCTGTTTTTTTTTTCAAAATCATAGTGCATGAACTAGTGAAAGAAGCTGAGATCACTGAGCTAATTACACCAACTGGATGAAGTATAACGATACGTGTCTTTGAGTACGTGCATTAAACAACGGCTCTTAATTCAGCCTCGGAGTATTTCCAATAATGCTGGTATTTCTGTTAAACACGTATCAAAGGTTTGTTAACACGCATGGATTACCTCGATTAATTAGAGCACATGCAGCTAAAACTCTAGAAAATTGTTGCAGAATGTTTTCGAGTCTTCAGACTCACACTATGCCTGATCTGGTTATATACGTGATCTAGTCTTTTATAATAAGAAATCTGGGATTATATATGGTAGAGAATGTTCACTAACTACATTTCGCCTCTTAGAGACGTGCTACATTCCCAGTTATTTTACACAGAAAATGATGTAATATTGCTAGTGCAGTATTTCTTATGTTTAAAATGGCGGAACACCTGCGTAAATTACCAGGTGTCAGGCATAAAATGCACGAACAAAGTATATTCCTTCGGGGAAGATCATTAGAGTTGTTGACTAGTTGATCCTGGTGGAATATCAACATCTGGTTCATCATCCAGTGTTCTTTCTAATTCCCGACCTGAAGCTCTTACCTTGTGGTGGCTGTCGGGTTTCTGTGCTGCAATATCTCTGGGATTATATTGGCGGGAAGCATCGCCTCAGAAGGGCTTGGTAAACAATCGGTAGTTTTTAACTGAGCAGCCTTTCGCTTTTGACACAAAAGCCTCATCAGGACAAGTGAGCAGGTCACCATGTTGGTCAGGTTTCAGGGCAGACGGAGAACCAATCAGTAAAACGTTTTCAGGTTAGCACACTAGATCAGTGTTGAATGTCAATTAACGATTCTTGTCGGTTAGTGTGGTTACATAAATCTTGCGTTGATGGGTTGGGGTAGTCTGAAATTACTACTGATCGGGTTTGATACTTTAGTCCTCCACTTCAAGTTGCTTCATTTTATGACTCACCGTGGGCGCCACTGGTAGAGTTCGCTGGTCTTTGTGGGCTTGTGAGTGTTACGACAACTTAGTTGGGGGGAGGAAAGGTGGGTGAGGTTAAATACAATTCACATGACTCCTCCTCCTTCTTCTGATAAACGCACACCAACACGTGTCGGTTGGATTAATCCAAAACCATTCTCCACACGCTTTCCAGTTCCATGCCTTCCAATCTATTGACACTGGGATGATTGGCGATTTCTACAGCCTCAGCCATCAGTCTCTATGGCGTGGACCGTAGTTCTGGCCTCAAAATCTCAACATTTTCTAAATCTATTTTGTGCCCCGTGTCCAGTTCATCTTCCGCGACTGCCATGACATCATTGACTGTTTTCCCGTAACCCGGGAAAGATTCTGTTCGATTTTTTCCTGGTAAGCGATTCTGAAGTTCCAATCTGAAGTAAACGTGAAATGGTACGAAAATGTTGCAGCAGAAAAAAGTAACCCAGCGGAGAGCGAGTTGCCTGAACTTTCTACTACTCTGATAATACTAAGTAGTTTGATATGGGTGAGAATGGTCATCTTTCGTCTCCGAATCGTTGGAGGAAAAAATATTTCTCATGTGCAATGGTTGGTTGTACGCACATCTTTAAGCGTGCGCTACCCTGTAGATTTTTCCAATAACGTTGTTCTTAGGTCGCCTCGAACATATGGTTCGGAGTGGGGGGATTTTTAATGAGTCGGAGGTTGGATAACACCAGTACGGAGCAGGTTATAATAGGGAACCTACGAAACGCGTTAACCTCAATCGTTTTGTTAACTTTCAGCGGGTAAAATAGGTTGATAGCAATGATATAATATGACTTTTATCAGTGCAGGCACGTTTTCAGCGATTTTCACAACGATGGAACCTATAATTCTAGTTCTCATTTTATTAGCAGACTGTTTTGTTGCATTGGGTTATGCGGTATTTCTAATCTTCCCATGTTTACATAGTTAATTATTATAATTTAGTCTTTCAAGTGCCCAGTGTTCCAAAAATATTAGGAGACGAAAATTAAATTTTGCGAACCTGATTGCATCAGAATAAATCCGGTCTTCACTGAGCTTAATCCCTAGTCAAACCCTATTGGTCCTCAGTTGGCTATATCGGGATACCGAGTTTCCGCGATCTCTCGCAGCTGATCCTCGTATTATCCGACTCCGTTTTGGTCGGTTAAAACTTATTTCTGATCTGTACTGAGACTTTTGACCAGCCTATCCAGCTGATCTGGAGGATTTTTCATAGCGGCGATGACTATATTGCCCACCATACATGAGTAAAGTAAATATACATTTCAATATATATCTCCCATAAGATTTCGCTCAGAATAACTGGTTTCGATGTAGCTTAAGTTTCCACTAACTCATACCCACTACATTAAACCATCCCAAAAGAAGCAACAGCGGCTGATTTTAACGAAAAATTTTCTGTCCAGTTTGAGAAATATTTCGAATATCATCGGATGTGGCCATATATGTAGTCACTAATACTTCGGTGGTGACAATGTCTCGTCCGCACCTCTCCGAGAAAATCTCTGGGAATCCAGAAAGTTAATCCGGAAGCATGTTGCCGTTCGAGGATGTGAAAATTAATCGTACACACTGTCCTGAGCGCCGCAATACTTGTGTACGCTCACTTATGCTGGCGTGCTTCGCATTATAGACGCAATCATTGTTGTGGGGACACAAATGCCCGATCAGTTTACTGAATAAATGCACAAGGGCCCATTAAACTTTCACTAGGGTAGATAACCTAACGGACTGATTGTGTTATGTCGCACCCTTTATACTTCGCACGATAAAAAGTGATTCCCTTGCTTCTGTGAATTGGGAATTGCCAGGAAAATTCTTTGCGGGGTGATGCCTTGACTGTATTCTTCACTCTTTTACCGGTAATGAGTACATCGTTCGGGTGTGTTTGACTCTCAGACCGCCCTGCCGACTGCATTTGTAACTCGGATTCGAGCCTGTACTTGTGCTTCACTTGATACGAAATGAGTCCCTATCCTGGGGTGCATAGTACCTGTGTTCTCGATGGGACACCCTGCCAATGCACTGAGTTAGCTGGATGCGCGAGCTTTGTGAATTTGGTGGACTGCTTCAATTGCTAACAGAGGCATGCAAATG
>SJOL01008635.1:1138304-1156130 GCA_004794785.1 Opisthorchis felineus
TGTTTAGGGTCCGCTGAAAAGCTGAGCACCCAATCGACCCCGACCGTTGCAATGACCCAAACTAGCAAGTGAAAAAATCCTGGTGGGTAATTCTTCTGAGAGTAGTTGTCTGGTGCAAATGTCATAGGGCCGCACGTCCTAATACAGTCAGTAGTGGAGGAGACTAATGGGGTGGTAGTTATACATATTTTTCAAAGCCCCTAAACTCTGGTACGCTCTAGCTCGACAGCCTTCCGGGGAAACATGTCTGGTGTCTACTGAGTTTCACACCTGGTGACCTGGGCTGCAAACTTCGGCACACTTATCAAGACTATGCACAGGCAGTCAAAATTATCTTATCCGCCCTTTGTTTTATCTAGGGTTGTGTTGTTTCCGATCTTCTCTCCGTGGCTTGAAGAAGTCGTTGAGGAGCCATCCTATTACTTCCACTTTGTTTTATTCTGCCGACTCCTTAGCTCACGTGGCCATATTGACATATAACCGGCGAAATTTACACCCCTTTGACCGTTGCCGCCCAGACGTTACTTTGAACCCCACGCTTTCCGTGGACATTTCAGTTGCTTTAAGGCCTTTTTCCACACAACAGCAACAAGCTATTGCATATCCTATTTCGGGATTCGACATAAGTGATAACTGAAAGTTTTGAGGTTTGTGTGATGTGGTCACCTAATTGAAGTGAAATCCCACCCAGCATTTCTATTGCTACCATCCAAACACATGATAAAAAATAAATCTGTCGGTGAAAAGCAGACAACCATGTGTGGTCCGTTTGGATGCGATCTTGTGTGACCGTGCAATCTGACGTAAAATTCAACCCCTGAATAAATTATCTGAATCGATTAGCACTATCCAGAATGCTCAGCTGAAATCATTCAACCTAGAAGCTTCACAACACTCGACAGTAACAATAGCTCTCATGTGGTTTGCAACACACTGTCATCGCTTTCCAGGAGGACTACGGACGAGCAACTTTGAGGACAAAACTGACATGTTGACGGATCAAATAACTGTGATTCAAAAAGAAATTAAAATAATAGAAGTTTTATCGAACACGACCCCTTCTTTGAAGGGCCTCAGAGAAGATGTTGCTAAGTAGTAGTTTCATCAAGCAGGCTGGTGGGATTGTGTCAAAAACAGTCATTTTCCAGCACATCTCGTCAGATCAGGGCACAAAGACGGCTGGTACTGCAAAACCCTGTCAAACATCCTGCCAAAGTCAATACGGAAAGCATCCACGGGTGCTACATTGTCGTGCAGAGTAGTCCCGAGCATGCGAGAGGTTTATCGTAGACAGGAAAGTGTTCGTGCAGGCTGTGCAGCTTTAAGGATTTTAGTCACTGGCTTTGAAAATGATGGACCAGTCCCAAGCGGCACCTTGGTTTGTTGCACATAATTGATGTCGAGTCACTAGGACGCCAGCATCTCTGTCTGTCAAATCGTAATCTTTCATGTGTCTTGCGAGTGCATAATTTGTGTAACCGCAGCAAAGCAAGATAATAAATGAGAACTACTCCCAAATGGAGATTGTAAATTTCCATGTTGACGGTTCGGTGAGGCGAGACGGTGTCAGTTGTTGCCACAAAAGCAGACGAGTGATTTATCCAGTTACGGCGGCCGTACATCCGGTTATGTTTTATTTTAGAATTGTGGGTTGTAGTTACACTAAAACTTGACCTAACTAGCCATGGGAAAATAACAGTTTGCCCGAAAATTAGACGGAAAATAACCTTTCGCGAATGCACGTACAGTGAGTAATATGTAGATTTTGTCAAGGCAAAACCCAAGTGGTCGTTTTTCACTTTTGCAGCAAATTCGGATCAGATGGTTCACTGCAATTCTCCAGAGATAGCAAGGCTACTAATGGTCTTATCTTCGTCTTTGTACTACTAAACGAATGACCAGTAATCGACATTTACGGAAGATTTGCGATCACAGTTCTGATGAGGTGGCGCTTGTGTGTCTTCAACGCAATGCCGCTCATTATTAGCTACAGGAATTTACATCCTTATAAGCCACAGAGCATTTTTTGGCCAGCACAATTCTCCACTCCGTGTAGTTACTATCTTGAGAATGGCTACACAGCATTTGGTGTACTGAAGTCCCAGATACAAAAGACAAATATGGATGGATGTGGAATAATTTCTGTTATCTCATAAGCCTCATCCTCCGTTTTTTCAAAACTACCCAGATCTGGTACCCGGAAAAGTGAATTTACAGTTTTCATTGCTATATAAAATTGCTGACGACTGTCACTTTTGTACCTCTCTTTCAATGTGATAAAGCTTATCGAATTATACCGTAGAAGACGGAAAACCACAATGTGATTTCCCTTGCGAGAGGTCTTCAGGTGAGTTGGGATCAACAAAGATGAATGGATTTCACGAGATACCATCTTCTCATCCTGATCACACGATCTTCACTCCTACTGCAGCCGCCGCTATGGAACCTCAATCCGCTAGGTTAGAGGTGGGAGGCTCCACTGCTGATCCATTTGGATCGCAACCCAGTGTGAGTGAATGCTGTCCTGTCCTATCGTACTATGCACCTCTTTTTAGAAATATATTGTGTATTGATTGTGCTGTCTAATCTTAATAGCCCATACCTTCTGTTATGCTCTGGTGCCAATCAAATTCCAACCTAATGGTCCTATTGCTTAGGGCGTCCCAATGAATAACTTTAACCTTGGCAACATTGGGGAGATTCTGTGCAAGAGTCACCATAGTGAGATAAGTTAGCAACGGGTAAATGAAAATTACCGTCTGCAAAATAATACTGTGTCAATGACTTTCATTCCTTAAAGATAGCCATAATCTAACCTGCTGGTTTACAAACGCGAAATTGTGGCACAGAAAACAGCATGATATGTCTAATAACCTATGGTGAATCGTAACCTATTTCAGTTCGTTGGTCTACTGGCGCAAAGTAGGTGGCCGATGGCCATGAATCACTGGTAATCCTTGCTTCTTCCTCTAAATGAAACACGCATTGTGGGTAGCATTATGAACTTTTCCATAATAGAACTACTGGCAAGAGTACTTCACAATTATATTCTGCCACCGTCAAACGGCTGCGAAATGATCGCACGGACGTATGGGTTGTTCAGTGCTGTAAAACTGTATGGCATATACTTCTTTAGTTGTGGATGGAGATATGAAAAATTCAGCTCAAGTTGTCGGGAAAAATAAGCAACAAAACACGCAACAAGTGCTATCGCTAGACCCTAGATTCTCATGCACCACGGCAGCATTCCTGCTGAGTCGTCCGCAGTAAGCTTGCAAGTACCTCAGAATCGGCCAAAGGGCCTTCGCTAACGAATGCTCAAAACATATAAGGCGACTGTTTTTCGTAGATATAAACCCTCCTATCTTTGCCATTCGAATAGGTGCTTGAAACCTCTGACGCTTGCCAATCAAATCCCCTCTACTGATCACGATAGTGTCCTTGTTTTTATGCTAGCGTTAGTGTTATAGCGCCTGGCACTTCCAGCCTCACAGCCCTTCAGCTGACAGCGCACTGATGATAGAACCGAGACTGGTAGTGAAACGTTTGCAACGAAATTGCCCAATGTGAGGTAACTGCAAACGGGCTTTGGTAAACCTGTTTTTCCACATTCAAGAATGAAAACGTTCGATGGAAGCTGATAAAATTTAGAGTTCTAGCCAAATGACGGTGACCATGTCCTGTATCTTGTTTATTGGATTGAATATATAACAGTCTTGGATACTTTATACTTTGCGTTTTCCTGTTGTAAATATTTTTTTTATATTGGTCTCACGCTGACGCGCTTCGGAACACCGCACTTTTTAAAAGAAACGGCGATCTTGTGCTGGGTTCCATTCGACTTTTAGCATCAATGTAAGCAGTTACGAGAAAATAAACACCACATATTTAGATTTTGTTAGGAAACACCCGCTTTTCCACAAAGAGTACAACGGTACGCGGATGCTGTTTGTTCAAACGCAAGAAGGAAGCAGCTCGTCACAATACTAGTGTAGAAATATGAACAGTGTTATCTGGAAAATATTCTATATACCAAAATTATCATTTCACTCCAAAAAGGTGTTTAGTGGTATGCAGGTACAGAATAACGCGTGTCCAAAACTATGGTGCTATGTTATTGAATACATCAAGTTTGGTTTGCTCGCACAACGCCATCGCGGGTCAATCATATTATTGTACCGTGAGAACGGGAGTTTTACTAAATCTGGGAACTTGTGTGGAAACTGGTGTATTAGCGTTTTAAATTTCCTCTTTTCGCGCTCGTTATCTATCCATATTTAAAAACAATTGGCCAGTCCGGGTTTGGTCGAAGCAAATAACAAATCGGCACATCAGATTATGGACTACCGACCCGGTTGGACCGTTTGACACACAATGTTTGAATGCCAGTAGCAGTTTGACATTTGATCGATAGTTGCACGTATGAATCCAGACACACTGAGTTCGTCGTACGTAACCGAATAATGCAGTCTCTCAGCTGCTGCATATAAGGTAACCTTGCTATCAAAGAAAAAGCGCGAATACTGCAGGTGAGCTTGTCGCAACTGGAGCAAGCAGGTTAGTCGATTTTAGCCAATACACTGTGTAATGAAGTAACCCGGTCCTCTTGTAAGATACACAGAATTGCAGACTAATTTAGCACCAGACGACGTCTCAATGGTTAGTGGCTTCTGTTCGATTGAAAATTCCGAATCAATCGTACAAATAGGCTGGGAATGTTTGCTTTGAAAGGATGGCTAATTGTTCGTTCAATCTGAAAAAATATTCAACAGCTGTATTATTTATTTTCCTGGAACCCACTTTGTGCGGTTGAACATCCGATCTACAAATACACCATTTCATTTTATGGGCATCCACGTACCGACCGAACATGCCTCCTGACTGAAAGAATCATATCAGCAATGACTTGATGACTGTATGTTACCAAATGGGTGTTCTTATGTGGTCGTTTTTGTTAGCTGCTGGTAGTCAGGATATTTTCATATAGAAGCGTGTTTGAAAGTATAATCTCACTGCAAAGAAACCCTTCGCTATTCGCTGCAGGTGAAATTGTGGTTTTTTGTTGTGATATTAGAACTATTTGGTAGGAGGATAAGTGTCAGAGTGAAACGAGAGGAGTTGTTTAAACTTGCTGAAACTTTACGTAACGGAGTTTTCGAGCAACTGATTCGAAAAGAACTGAGAAGCGACATATTTTTGCTTGTTGTGCTATCTACAGTGCTCCTTATGAGCAACGGAAGCCCAAATGAGCACATCAGATCAGGTAACAAAAGTATGCAGTAAACAAATTGTCGCCCCGGACAAATTAGTCGACCTAAGAAAATTTAAATTGGAGAGCACAAAATCCTTCACTTGTTTAGTGTACGTCGGGCACTTCGGCCACTCATACCATGATACCCTTAGTCTGTTCTGATCTAGGCAAGTGAAGTCAGAGTTGCAATGTCTATTGAACACGTGGCTTGATATCTTTATTTACCCGGGACATCCAGCGACATCCATTCCCGTATCAGCGAACTATCGTATTTCACAGCATGTTTACCAAGCTCAGCGAATA
This sequence comes from Opisthorchis felineus, assembly GCA_004794785.1. Taxonomy (NCBI): domain Eukaryota; kingdom Metazoa; phylum Platyhelminthes; class Trematoda; order Opisthorchiida; family Opisthorchiidae; genus Opisthorchis; species Opisthorchis felineus. The sequence continues at coordinate 1,143,859 of SJOL01008635.1, forward strand.
GATCACCGGCCACCTAATCAATTATCAAAGTTTACACCAATTTGCCATTTGGCCATGGCAAGACAATCTGGAGTCAGGTAGAAAACGTCACCATTTTCTCTCAAGTTTAGATAATTAGAAAGCAGTATCACCAGTAAACCGGATGGAACAACAAAAGATTTGAAATGATGTTACAAGTAGCAGAAACATAGCCTGACTATCAATGAGCCCATAACTTTCTTACTGGTTATGATACGATTTCCAAGCTGCCAAAATGAAAAAGCTAGCGCATGAACGTATAATCGAATTATTTCACAAGAAAAGGCATACAGCATGTTGTACCAAGGAAGGCTGTGCAAGTCACTGCCGTGGGTAATTCCGTTTGGGGACAAAACGGTACTGAAGACAACTGGAAGTAATGAGCTGCAAAGCGCGATAAGTTGAATGGTCAAATATCCAAAGAAAATGAATTAGAATAAGTGTGAGAAGGGGTGCAAAATCGGCAAAATATTACTTACTGTCGAAAAATATTAGCGCATGAGCAAACAGCAGCAAGGAAAACGCCTCGAATAACGCGAAATTTATTTGTTACAAGAAATGATATTTGGCTGCTACATTCAACTTTAAAGGGCGTTTTAAAAATGTGTGGCTGAACTCTGTTGTGTTGGTGATGTGAGAAGTTTGAGAATTTTTAGCTGAGATTTTTTCCTGTAGGCGATACCAATCTACACTGAAAAGTCTAGGAACATTGTACAGCTGCCTCATCCATATTGAGAATCATCAGCAGTGCGCCGGTCAACAAACGCCGGGGGCTTCTAACCCGCAAACCCCCTCACAGTGGTTTGAACACTTAATCTTCCACTCGCCGTGTGAACAGTTAATCCTGAGCATACTGAGAAGTTTTGCGAGTTTCCGGTCAGAGCATCAGGGTAGCCTAGACTGGAGATTAATTTCCGTAGGTTATGTGAGTGCATCCAACTACCTGGAAAAAAGCACCAGTATTGTGTTTAGTTTTACTTTCCTTTCAGAAATAACGAAGTACACAACATATGGAACAGCGTTTAGGTTCGTTACATTATGTCGACAAATAAACGGATACAGAGAACCTCCTGTTTTTATTTTCTTGATAAAGCAGCGTTTCTGAAATCAGCAGTACAGGCGATTGGTTGCCGCATTTTTCTCCGTGCGAATCAACAATCTGCCATGAGTAATTCTCCCCAGTGACTCATGTAAAAATCGTTTGATTCTTCAATCTAACTTCGTCCTCTGTAAAATGAAGTGGATTACTTGATAAGGAAAATTCCGTGTATCGCACTGACCACACACCTGTGACATCCTCACTGTGTAAAACAATCACGCCGGGATTACGTAATTTCGGAATGCTTATCCCGTCAGACTGTTAATAAGGCACACCAGCCACTCTTGACCGACTGGTCGTGGTTTTCTGCTTGGTGGGCTCTGCTTGATGCTCACCGCTGATGGTTCACACCATAGGTGAAACGGGTTCATAGGGCTTTCATGCCCTTTTTCATAGGATGACTTTACTTATAAGCGAAATACCCATGGAGACGTAGTTAAAGCCCGGCAACTGGGAATGGCAGTCGTCCTGGATATCTATTCATGAATTCTGATATAGCGATCCATTTGTCACGCACTACTTTTCGTTTATATTAGGATATTAGCTGATGTAGGTTAACTGATACACACAAAATTGTCTAAAGTGCTGAAGTAGAGTAATTCGATGGTGAATTGGGATCAGACTGCGGTGGAGAATAGCTAACAAAACTGCTCATTATTTAGATCGAATTTGGACAATTGGCGCCTAAAATCATTGGAGTTCACCAACTTCCATGGCATCTTCTAGCACCGAAAATTGTTCCACAAATAGATATAAGGTCAGTTCTCATTCAACGGGACTTCTTGCCAGTTCTTCAGCTTCCCAGATATTTTCGAAATAGGCTACTTTGTATTACTTACTTTTAGCATGAAGCAAACTTTTAGGGAGGAGCAAATCATTTGTATAATAAAGGGAGATGAGGTTCTTTTGAAAAAGAAGAACCAGTCAGTGCTGCAGGATTAGCAATGCTAGTAGCGCTGCAAATTCACTTTTGAAATATAATAGAGCCTTGATAAGGGAAGTTTAGTCAGATACGCTTAATGATAACCTGTCGGTGGGGCTTAATGCTTAGAGGAACAGAAGTGACAGAGCCGTCAATATGGCGGCCGAAAATGCACAGCTTATGTTCATTGAGGGAAACCGAACTGATAAGGATACACCTCAGAATATTTTTGTGCCAGCTTAGGAAACCTCCAGATCAAGTGGATAATATTAGATAGCCTATTCTTAAAATTTCACGAAAACATGGCTCGCAGATTAAGTGTCGTTTGGTTGATTATGGATACAATTCATGGATCATTATGCCACAGTGAGTTGGGGTAGACAACCGTTCCACTACTTAGCAGAGATACACCAGACCACTTTCCGAGAAAATCTCGTAATCATTTTTCGGACAACGATAGTGCTGATATCATTATAAAGCTAGGGTTCCTGATGTTGTATTTCTTTAACGCACTGGTGTTTATTTCATGATATGATACCAGACTTTTCGTGGAGCTTGCTGTTCTGAAACAGAACAGTACTAATGATACCGAAAGTAACTGACAGGACTTTAGTGAATCCTTTTCTGAAAACTAATTGTAAGCTTCACGGTTTTCCCTCATCGCCATCGACTTATCTGTAACATACTTTTATATTCGACGTCGAGTAAAATAAATTACCGGATCTGGGAATTCTTTCTATCTGGACCACTTTTCGTTCATCTATTTGGTAAATGAGATAGCATTATCGACTCTGAAATCCAAATATACATTGGTCTGGGTCTACGGTACCTCACCTCTTGGAACGCTTGTTCGCCTTGATTTTTTAAGTAAGACGCACTCCCTCTGCCTATTTTTGCCTTACTTGTTTTTACTGGAAATTCTGTGAAACCCGGCTTCTTCAGTTTGTTCCTACTCAGTGCTTATAAACCGTGTTAACACATTCCTATTCACATTCAAGCTTTCTATTTCCTGAGCGTAACACTAACTACGAGTCACCGTGTTTTTACGACACTAGTCCTGTAGCATTTTGGTGCACTGCAGTTAATACCTGTCTGAGATTATTTTTACATTCACCTGCAAATAATCCTCAAAAGCAACAGGAAAGTTATTTTCTTTCCATCAAACCAATGCTGTTTTTACATTCCGATAGATGTAATCCTTGGCACATCGTGAAACACGGTGAATGTCTGGCATACTGTCAATCATTGCACGAGGTTCCATATGTTGTATTTTGTGAGCACGTGAAGTATTAATGTGATTCCGTACCAAGTAAGTAAGTAAGCCAACGGGAATGTGACACTCTTCAGCAACGTTCCACAAAATATGCTTCAAGGAATTGCAGAGCTGTGACGCTCACCTGGTGTATTTTTTTGTTGTTACCGATGGTGAGGATGACCTAAGATTTCCCGCTACTGTGCTGCATACCTCTTATCTGCACGACGCAAACGGCGTGGTATGTAAGTGTAAGCTTTGAAATGGATACAAAAGGTGAAACTTGGGTTAGTGTTTAAGTTGAAAAGGCGATTGACTTCTTACTCCGTCGCTAACGGAATGAACAGTGTAAAAGCCCTCATTTTCCATCCAAACTACGCATCTGGTACTTTATGAGGATCGCTTCTAACTGATAGAACAACTTGTGTTTCAGATAAGCCTACGTCATAAGATTTTTTATCGGTTATGATCAAATAGAATCATGGTGAGGAATAGCGGCACTGTCGCAGAGACGTTGTTGCTACGCTGGTAAATCACAGGATCATAGTACCTACAAATTTGAAGATTGAACACGATACTAATAATCAAAAGCAACTAACTGGCCCGAAAGTCGCTAAATGAACAGATTCGTGCCAACTAGCAGTTTGAACACAAGATTTATACGAAAGTAAAATTGCTGGGAGAAAACGTTTTTAGGAGAGCGAACAACTATCCTTCCTCATGGATCCGGTCCTTAAATGCACCATCTAAATGCAAGACACCATTCAGTGTGCAACTGACTGTTTGGAGTACAACTAAGTTAATCTAACCGAAAAACAGACAGTGTCACCGAACAGCTTACGAAACTTTGTTGCTTTTGGAAAGCCACCGTTATCTCTGTGCACTGAGAAGAGTATTTGGGGGCCAATTTCCATTGTACTTGGTGCCATCTTAGCTGGAATCTACGGCTTTATTGGCAATGCAAATGCTTAGCCGTTGGATGCGCAGACTATCCATCCGTCAAGAACCACATTTCTTCAGTGTACGCCGTTGTTCACTGCACTGACTGAAAGCTACTTCAAGGGCAGATAATAAAGGTAAGCACGTGAAGCAAAACACGTCCTCTCATAAACAGGATTTCAAAACGGCGATGTTATTTTTTTCGTAAATCTTGTTTTCTAAGTAGCAGTGCTGCTTGAGTAAAAGCACGTAAATTCATCATGTTGCGAGGCCCGAATCGACAGGTTTCTTCCCATAGTTGAGGAAAGGTTTATGTAACAAAATGACTAATACTGGAGAAGTAAAGCGAACAGGATATTGCTGTGATATCGAGACAACAGAATGAACTCCAAGGTGGTAGGGACATAAATTGTTTTATCACCTAGGTGAGTTTGTTCAAAATAGACAGCGATGAATATCACTCATCATACTCATTCAGACTTGCGTCTAGTATATATGGTAGAAGTTTATCACTGATGAAGCACCTGTATGCACTTTCTTGTAGGAGTGCGCCATACTGTACAACAACCTTTGAAAATTTTGTGTGAATCACTGGTATGTGGTGTACTTCTGTAACCGCCAACCTATAATTGATCATCCACTCATCCGCTAAGGAAGAGCAACGAAATATGCGTCACTTTTAGGCTCCATGTTTACGTTACTATAGAATACTTATCCGACACCCAGATAAAGAGAACACGTGGACGTTAAGAGGGGAGTATAGAGCCAGCGACGTTAATTTCCCATTATATTATGGGTTTGTAAATATCCCTAACCAGATACCTCAGAACGTCCAGTGCTTTGATGTACAGCGACTTTCCGTTGACTAGAAAGAGTGCCATAATTATGATTCTCACCTGCAATTTGGGCCCGCGACAACAGTGTGGACGTTTACTTTATCATTCGCTTCTAGTTTTTTTCAAGTTCATCTGAAAGTGCAATAGTTTGCTGATCCTGGGTTAACCCCCGGGACAGTGAGTGGAACTCCTTTAGTGGTATGTCTGTTATTACCGAGCGGGTATTTAGTAAAACCTAGAAGACAGTAGGACTGTACAGCCTCCTCACCACTACGCATTTCTTTAGCCAACTCAAACCCTGAGGTATATTCGAAAGCATACTACGTGTTCCAGTGGAATTTTACTGTTGCAGCTTGTAGCATTACCTTCTGATTGCATGTCTCTTGGCGGATGATAAGAACAAGTTCCTTCTGAAACGGCGGTTTGTTAATTCAGTATGTGAATTTCTTTACCGTAACATTTTTTCGGCTTTCTTTGGTGTCCGCTTTGAAGAAGCTCAAAAGGAAAAAGTGCCATTTGAAAACAGATACAATCTATTTCTTTGAAACCGGTTTGAAATGCGAAAATAATTCATCATGTGTTCCAGGTTCCAGAGTACTATTTTTCAATGTCCCTAATTTTACACTTCATATTCTTCCCATGTTAAAGCATTGCTACATTCCCAGAGATTACTGCTACATCTGTGGTCGAGCTATTGAAGAAGACCAGTCAGTACATGCATTGGATGGCGTATTTCACAGGAAATGTTTCCGATGTCATAACTGTCAGCGATTTCTCACGTGAGTTTGGCGACGGCTTCAAGCCAACATTTCGGTATTTCAATAAGTTATGCGTGCAAGTATGCACTCAAAACTGGGAAACTGTTTTTATTGGTTGCCTGGCTAAATATACAGTTTTATTCTGGGGACCTTACAACAGTTTTCATAAATTAACTCGTTAGAAATGGTGACATGAATCTATGGAAATCCTAAAATCTCCGAATAGGGATTTTTTCGATGGCTCACATTTTAACTAAGTTGTTTTAAAGGACGTTCTATTTCTGGTATTAAATGTTGTGAGTTGCAACCATTCAGACCATCTAAAATTAGCACCATACCGTGCGTATAGTCAAGCTAGGACGCTAGCAACTTTCTTCTGAACCGTCTCAGGAACTTTAACGAGATATTTCTGAAACATACGGAACGTCCTAAGGCAAACCAACATCCGTTGAGACCGTTTTTACTTGAGTTCGGAGCTGTCAAAAATTTATCCACATGTTAAGACTGGCCAGCAAACTTTCGGAAGAATAATTATGATAGGAAAGAGCTCGAATAGCGAGGAGAATTAGATACTAATTGTGGTAAGGAGTTAGAGTCATTCAAGGTAAAAACCTTCTCTTTGCATAGTAAGATATTTCTTGCTAAAGCAGTTCAATGTAGTCAGAAAACGTAAGTTGTGTCTTCTAACTAAATCAGTTTGAATATTGCCTTCTGGCTTTAAAGGCAGAGTTTTTCTTGTATCCTAAATAGATTTTATGCCAAACACCTAGAATCCACATCAGAATTCCTCAACTGGTCAGCAGCGTCTGAAAATGCTCGGCCATATGTATGACCACACCGTTACGTTGTCCAAACAACCACATATACTACGTATATTTCACAACCAACCATCAACACTTTTTTTCTGTGAATCGCTTTGATTTTAGGGTAGACAGCTGCACCGTCGTCAACAGGAAGTTGCACTGCGATCCATTTTGTGAAACCGAAACCCAATCCCCAACCAGTTTGGTTTACAATGTTCCGAAAAAAAGTTAGTACATTTGTGTTCAGTGGATTTGTGGCCCCTGTAGAAATTTCGCGGACCTTTTGTGGTATGTCATCAATAGGTATGTTCTGGACAATTCTCATATGGTTCTCGCACGCAGTAATTGCAGTTGACGCAATTGCTTGAAAAGTGTAGAAGGAAAAGGGTCCAGAATTGTAGATCCCTTGGTTTTTAATCAATTAGTGATGGAGTTTGTTAGATGAACAATTTTAGGAAACATTTTTGGTGCTCATATAAGCAAAAATGGTCGTTTCAAAAGATTCACACATTGCAGACAGAATTATCCCCACACAAAATATATTCGTCTGCATTCAGCTTGTGGAACTTAAGTAGACCCCCTGAAGAAACGTAAATGAGCATTCATAATGTTGATATCTGATTGCAAAGCCCCACATACAAACACTAGTACAGAAATCGAAAATCCTAATACATAAGAAATTTAGTGACGAAAGTTCATCCCATAAGACCGTTTGACAGTATGTATGCTGGATCTGCAAAGCAACATTACCAAACTGTGTCATTTGTGGAGCTGATTAGTCTGATTGTTTTGGATATATGAGTACCATAACAAACAATTTACTACCTACGAATAGTAACGCGATGCAAACAGGTCAGGGATTTCAAGGGGTATGGAAATTAAGTCCAAGTGACTGATTTGAAATTTGGGCGGATTTTCAAACCAAGAACTTGTAAGATTAATGATAGCACAAAATGGAAGTAAGTTCTTTTTTGCTTGATTTCGTAAAATGCGTTAACGAAAGAAGGGGCCGTTTCCAATCTACGTGTAGGATTAGGACGAGATCATTGACAAAACAATTTTTGCTGAGAGGGGCTGAAGCGTCGATTCAGTATGACATAAGCTGTTTCGTTTCCTCCTCTGCCCAATGTCAGTGGAGCACCGAAGCGCCCGTGAACTAAATCGCTCAGCGCTGGGGAATTACAGAACTGAAAAAACAGTGAGTTGCGTTTACCACTTTTCGGACATTATCCATTATACAGTAGTGTGACTTCCTGAAATCTGCAGACCATCAAAAATCGTAAAAGGTAGTGACTCTCGTTACAACCCCATACTAGATTAGTTTTGCTGTTGCGCCTGTCCTGCTGATAATCCCTGTGAACTTTCCCATAAGGTATGAAGCCGAAGTGCCCTGCATATTTAGGTGGCTATCCCTCCGGAACTCATATTTTATGTTCAGAACCACTGTGCAAGTCATAATTTCTAAACGGAACTAAACTCTGTTGACAACATAACAACAAATATCTGAGATCTTTTCTCCAAAAGAAAGCTACATTGTTCCGAGTTCGACCAAATGTTACTCGATATTCAGAAGGCCGTTCCACTGACATCCACTGCTCCGGCCACAACTACCGCATTCATTTGTGACGTTTGTTACTTTCTCATACCATGGATAATTCTCTGCTTGATGAACAAATATACCAACTAGTGGTACTAATTTTACGTTTCTCACGAATACCCCAAAAAACCTGACGCACAATAATCGCCATGCGACCATGCCACCATGTGGTGACACTGCTCAAGCCGTCCGCTAATTTCACACATAACTTAATCTTTCGTGACCGACGGACCAATCCAAAATGTTACGTTAATGAGCTCTCATGATTAGTTAGAGCTTACTCTATGTTGAACTACCAGAATGGTCAATACTTCGCGTGAGTTCTGAGCACGGAGCACTTGGTAAAGTGTGTGAATACAAAGGGTGAGTGATCACGAGAAACCAATCGATTTTTCTAATTCTAGGTCCCATTATCAAGGCACCGTTTCAGAGCTGCAGAGGATGAGCGATGGAGATCAGAACAACCTTCTGAAGAAACACGTGCCCTACCCCTTCGATCGCCTGTGAGTTTTGTATATCCATAAACTTCGTGTGAGTTTGGCTTCAAGATTATTGGGAAATACTTCTTACCGTAAACATTACCTAAAAGAAATGCGGACATACAACCCGTGGGATCAGGTAAATTAGGTGATAAGAAGCGCTAGAAGAACATTTTGATCCTGTTGTTACCAACCAGTTTTGTCGACAGTCTCACTATTTCGGAAATAAGTAGGTTAAATTAAGTTCACCCGAGAATATTGGTACGGTTTGCAGAAGCACGGAACAAAACTCAACAGAAAAAATCTAGACGTGATGCACACTGTGGAGTTCTTCTATTTAGCCTCCCAGCCTTAGTGCTTTCAGCCATCTTTGTAACACAAATCTAGAGTTTACTCACTCCGGAATAGTTAAAAAATCTTGTACAGTCCACTACGTATTCAGTGACAATTTTGGCCGAATTACTGAGTATTTTGTTGGGTATCGTTTAATCCTAATTTGACATAAAATGAAACATCTTCAAATGAATTAAACCCAGTTTCGCGTTGTGCTATTCCGGGGTGAGATAATGTTCAGTTGTTTTGATTGGCATCAACAAAATCCTGAAATGAGAAATCCAAATGCCGATAGAATGCAAGGAAATAACCTATGAAATTTTCTTTGACCACCGACCCTTTGCTTATTGAAGAAATGCTCTACCGTCTAAGCCTAAGGTACCAAAGAAATACTTGTGCGCATTCACTTCGCATGTGAGACCCCACATTCCTTGCTGTTTTGAATACTTCCTAACAAAACTCTCCTTGAATTTGGACACACTCAAGATGTGGCCTATTGTGGATGTTACTCAATGGGTTCACTAAATGGGCTGGCAAAGGATATTTGTTACTTCTTTAAGCGTCGAATCACATGCGAAGTTCACGAGCGGAAGTAAAAGAGTAACAATAGTTCTTGTAAACTTAGGTGGTGGAATGTTTCTCCTGTAAGCGAAAGATCGTGCCTTCCCCCGATATTCGGAACCGGGCATCACCAAATACACCGTTCCTTCATACCAAAAACAAAATATTGTTATGCGCCGGTAGCATTTTATATAAAAGCGGTCGATACTGTGCTTGATTTAGGCGTCCGTGTAGTATGGGATGGTTATAGAACGTAACGGAAGACTTCACCCAAATATGTACTATAATGAAATGTTTGACAACTAAATAGTTGTCAAAATTAAACTACCGGGATATATTGTATGGTAGCATTTCCCCTAGAACACTTTCGCCTGCTCAGTCTGCTGTTCTTATTCGGGCATGACTTTGTGCCGGATCACGAATCCCTTATAACGGACCACTTCGAGCTTCTTCTTCCCTTGGAAAAATGCTTCAAGCCTGTCCCTCAGTGCGACTCTCAACTGTTGAAATCTAATCTGAAAAGGACGTCTTACAGGAGATGTCAGTGTTGTCCGAGTATTTAGGAGATTTTCCAGACAATAGATTAGAACGTATAGAAAATAAGGACTTATCTTTCGAAATCCTTGAATTTTAGTTGCATTTTGTGGCTTCTGCACATCAGTTGGGCTGCGGCGTAAAACATTTTGATGCCGGGCCAGCATCTGGAAAACATCCACTGCCAAGTGCTTTTCAAACTAGCCAAATGTATAAGGAGTCAGGCACTCTCCGTGGTAATCGTCCAGTGACACACAGGCCTTAGTGTTGTCGCTTAAATCTCATGTGAACCTGTTTGTTTTTCCAAAAATCAAAATTAAAATTAACATTTAGTTGCTTGCGCACTGGAACGTATCGGACTTGTGGTGAAAAAAAAAACTTATTCCATCTCTATAGACGCATGGTATCGTTGCTCGTGAAAAAAAACTAGAAAATGGGGTACCACAAATAACGGGACTGCTTATTGCTTCTATTAACTATGCTGTGTTGGAGGCCAATCTGCATATCCCCATTGAATCTCTCCTGAATGGTATATGTAAACACTTGTTGCTTTTATGAATGGAACATAAAAACACAGGGATGTTTAAAGCATAATCACAGTGGGAGGCATAATGCACTCCTAAGCACAGGGCAGTTTAAATTGTCTGTCACAAGCATACACGTCCGTATACGAGGAGGCGAATTAGCTAGCTTGAATCTCAATAGCTAGATTTTATGGTTGTAAAATAACCAGTAAAACTTCACACTTGAAAACGACGCATCTGTTTTGGTGATTTAAGTTGACTTGTGTTGGCTTGTGTAAAATTATATATGCTAGATGCTGACTGAACTCGGCTTAGATCAGGAGCTTCAAAGTACAATAAACTGAGCTGTCTGTGCCTGAAAAATAGGCCGCTGACCTTTACATTTCACCTTTGGTACCTGAACGCAATGTGTAAACTTTGTTCTGAAAATTCTAAGGCTACAAAATACTGATTAGAAGTAACAGTTGCAATATTCCATTTATTCTGGCCCATCATTTCCTGGCCAGAACCGTTTCGATGTGTGAAATGTACCGACTTACGAAGCTAATTAGCGCATGTGAGAATGCCCTATTTTGCGTGCGAATATTTCGTAGTGTTCGTTGAGAATGGTAGTAACACACGTGCACATACACAATGCAAGAAGGCCCTGTGAGTCTCCAGATGTTTAAAATATAAAACAGCTTAAAGTCACCAACGAGGCAGTGCTAGTCATTTCAGTTTGATGACTAATTTGCTGCTTAAGTCTTGTGTCAATCGGGTAGTATCTGATCTTGCCCTGATGAGTGCTGCAGATCATGCGAGTGGGGGAATCTAGTGTGAGAAGATCACTGAAATACGATCGACACGAATTCAATAGCATGCTACTTCTGTTGACGGTGGGAAATTTTATCGTTGGATATCAGAGCTATTTGTTGAAAACGTGTGAAATATTTGGTTTAAGAAGCACCATATAATCTGCGAGGCTGTTGGGATTAATCATTATTTTTCCGCTTCAGTCTTAGCATACTCGAGCGTAAAACTTTTGTGCCCAAAACTGAAGGCGTTAGCGAACATGTATTGTGACTCAGTCTGAAAAGAACGTAATTCGGTTCCGAAGTGCAAACTAATCAGTACCTATAGTACCTATATAGTACCTATATAGGTCTATATATGTGCTATATATATACTATATATAAAATATATAGTACCTAGTCAGGACTCATCAGCTAGCGATCCCACTATTTTTTTGTAGATGTATATCTTGAGCCTCTTTACGTATACCTCCTGCATTCATTAAAGCACACCAATGACTTAGGATCACCCTAAACTTTCCCACGAGACCAACTTCGAAAACAAAAACTGGTCCGCGCTATCAAAAAGTTATTAATGGTTAACCAATAAGACGATATGAAAAGGCACTTTCTCCGAGCTGCATTCCTATTCTAGACCTACTTGTGTTGACTGGCTGAAGGCGCTCCCGCGTGATATATGATAATATTGATTTCAGGTCGTCCAGGAATACATATTCTTATCACTTACTTCTGGAAAGCCTTCCTCATATCCTGGCTCAGTTATCCATACCTGAGAAAGAAGGAATCTCCCCGCGGTTTTGCTGCTTTTATAGCTGTCTAGGAATAC
>SJOL01008635.1:1160473-1282126 GCA_004794785.1 Opisthorchis felineus
TACACGTCCGTATACGAGGAGGCGAATTAGCTAGCTTGAATCTCAATAGCTAGATTTTATGGTTGTAAAATAACCAGTAAAACTTCACACTTGAAAACGACGCGTCTGTTTTGGTGATTTAAGTTGACCTGTGTTGGCTTGTGTAAAATTATATATGCTAGATGCTGACTGAACTTGGCTTAGATCAGGAGCTTCAAAGTACAATAAACTGAGCTGTCTGTGCCTGAAAAATAGGCCGCTGACCTTTACATTTCACCTTTGGTACCTGAACGCAATGTGTAAACTTTGTTCTGAAAATTCTAAGGCTACAAAATACTGATTAGAAGTAACAGTTGCAATATTGCATTTATTCTGGCCCATCATTTCCTGGCCAGAACCGTTTCGATGTGTGAAATGTACCGACTTACGAAGCTAATTAACGCATGTGAGAATGCCCTATTTTGCGTGCGAATATTTCGTAGTGTTCGTTCAGAATGGTAGTAACACACGTGCACATACACAATGCAAGAAGGCCCTGTGAGTCCCCAGATGTTTAAAATATAAAACAGCTTAAAGTCACCAACGAGGCAGTGCTAGTCATTTCAGCTTGATGACTAATTTGCTGCTTAAGTCTTGTGTCAATCGGGTAGTATCTGCTCTTGCCCTGATGAGTGCTGCAGATCATGCGAGTGGGGGAATCTAGTGTGAGAAGATCACTGAAATACGATCGACACGAATTCAATAGCATGCTACTTCTGTTGACGGTGGGAAATTTTATCGTTGGATATCAGAGCTATTTGTTCAAAACGTGTGAAATATTTGGTTTAAGAAGCACCATATAATCTGCGAGGCTGTTGGGATTAATCATTATTTTTCCGCTTCAGTCTTAGCATACTCGAGCGTAAAACTTTTGTGCCCAAAACTGAAGGCGTTAGCGAACATGTATTGTGACTCAGTCTGAAAAGAACGTAATTCGGTTCCGAAGTGCAAACTAATCAGTACCTATAGTACCTATATAGTACCTATATAGGTCTAAATATGTGCTATATATATAAAATATATAAAATATATAGTACCTAGTCAGGACTCATCAGCTAGCGATCCCACTATTTTTTTGTAGATGTATATCTTGAGCCTCTTTACGTATACCTCCTGCATTCATTAAAGCACACCAATGACTTAGGATCACCCTAAACTTTCCCACGAGACCAACTTCGAAAACAAAAACTGGTCCGCGCTATCAAAAAGTTATTAATGGTTAACCAATAAGACGATATGAAAAGGCACTTTCTCCGAGCTGCATTCCTATTCTAGACCTACTTGTGTTGACTGGCTGAAGGCGCTCCCGCGTGATATATGATAATATTGATTTCAGGTCGTCCAGGAATACATATTCTTATCACTTACTTCTGGAAAGCCTTCCTCATATCCTGGCTCAGTTATCCATACCTGAGAAAGAAGGAATCTCCCCGCGGTTTTGCTGCTTTTATAGCTGTCTAGGAATACATATCGTTCGCGCGCTTGAACTCAAGGCGTTTCACATGCGAGGCGAGCTTTTTACCAGAACTCCAATGGCACACGCTGGACGCACCTGAATTATCACGCCCTAACATGAGAGCGTGTTAGCTCTTAAGCGATATAGTTTGTTTGCCCGACGTCTCGGACGATGGCCCGATAGCTGTTGTTGTTGTGTCTTTCAGAAGCCACGCCTGTAAAAACATCCCAGTTAAGTAGCATCACGAACGCTTAAAGCCTGCCGGTGTAGGCTCACCGGAATGATTGTGTCGGGACAGGAGGACAGCCTAAAAGGATGCTGGTACCATATATATTGTCATATCTTAAACCTGATTTTTTCGTTCAATCTGAATTTATTTCCACTTCTCTCTCCGTGATCCACTAAGGTCGACTTTAATTTTCATCAATTTATTTCGCATCCCATTTGATATCTGAACGATGTCAATGTATGTTCAATTGTGAACGTCACTCAAGAATCCCGGTGATGGCACCTAAAGATATTAATTTTTGAGCCATTAGGCAGAGACTTGGCTGATCATCCGTAAAGTTTAGATACATGGGTGCGAGGGAGCGCAAGCTCGTTCAGTATATTTGCATATTGATGTCGGTAGTCCAAGACACTGGATTTTTTACACACAGGGGCCAGCATAAATTTTGGCTGCCCTAATCTCATGCGCATATATCTTCTCTGTCAATAAACCAAAAGTATGGTAATTTTCATTACTAGTTATGGTTACTGCAGGCTGCACTGGAGTTCACTTTATTTGAGCAACTGGAGTCACATCTTTGGGGTGAATTCTGACGTGAGACATGAATATATGAGATGAATTCCAATGTCAGATGGGATAACACGCAGTCATTGTCTCCAGTGAGCATTTGCCGGAAGAAGAACTGTAAGGAACTCCGATCGGTATTTATCGGTTTTATACACTTCGTTTTTAGAGCGGTTGAAAAACGCTGAACCACAGTAGTAACCGAAATCTATCGGTAATCCAAAGCCACTATATCCAGGGCCATCTTTCTAATGAACTCACTGGAAAGTTCACGTGAACGATAGAGGTTAAATTATCCCCATACAGAACATCCTAAAGTAAATTTTCAATTTATTCGACGCTGGTTGCAAGCGCTGCATGGAGGATTCCAGTTTGGAAATACAACGAAGGCTGCGCTGTACTTTGCTGGTTGTTCCAGTTAGCTTCAGCGACATGTGACACAGTCAGTGTTCCGAGTGCTTTCGGTGATTTATGTTCGGTGCGTACGCAGAACACCTTTCAGCTACGATAGATGCGGAGTGTGATTTTTCCCAAAACAACGCTTAGGTGGTCTGGCTCCATAAGCGTGTGTATGTTTGTAGGATAACGACGGTAAAATGTTTGCTAAACGCAATATGAAGATTTTCAGCCCAGTGCTAGGTTTTGATAAGGTATCATCACTGTCTCATGAAATGGCCCCAGTCTGAAAGAACCGGAAAAATACGCTAAGTTACGGACAGTAATCCGACCGCCATAATCGTTTCAATACCCACAGCAAATAACTTGTCGTTTTATCAGAAATCCTTGATAATAAAGTCTCCTCGAAAGAGTTAGTGAGTCTGCTTATTTTTCAACCGAAATTTTCCAATCGATTGTCCATGATGTGAACACAGTCATGTCACTAGTAAAGAGAAAGACTGAAGAATTTCTCCATCAGTTGGTGTGTAACCACTCTGTGCAACTGAGCTCCAAATTAACAGTACCCTCGCCGGATACACGAGAGTCTTTCGGTGTTCCTTTTGCAGCTCTTCAATGAAAATGTGTGCGGTGCTTGCGGGACGACCACATTCAACACGGACAACGTAGTGGTAAACATGGTAGCCTATCACCGACCTTGCTTCCGGTGCCGTTTTTGCAACCGGATGCTGGAGTGAGTTTTTGCCTGGACACGTTCATATGGCTAACTAAATTTCAGATTTCAGGTACACGTGAATGCACAATTTTTTAATCATTTAGGTGGTCATATTATCCCTCTGGTGTTTGTACTTGAAAGATTACACAAGAAAACGGTCGTTAGCTATCTTTGGTTCCCCAAACATGCATACCTGCAGAAAATGAAAGACGTTTCTAATGAGTGGAGAATTTCTGAAACCCCTAATGATCCACGTGTAGAAACTCATGAAAAACATGAGCAAATCACCTGTTTTATGTTTTGATCCAGTTTCAACACAAACCTTATTCCGTTAACTAATGTGCTTTCGTTGCTTCGTTAAATGTTTCACATTGGGATTAAGCCGAGCAATTTGGGATAATAAGGAAATTCAACAAGATCGAAGAAGCCTTCAATGCCTGTCTAGTCATATCTCGAAAATGGGCGAGGAGTCCAAAATGAGTATAAAAACATGGTAAAACTTTTCAGTCAACGTTTTTTGAAATGCCACGCTGAGGCTTTGGGGTCATAAATGCGTTTTACGAGATAATAATTTACCTATTGACCATTGTTGAGGCCTAAGCTGTCACATGTATTCAAAGACAGCTAACGCTACAGAAAATTGTAGGCCTTAGGATACTTGAATTCGGCCATATTACTGTTACCTCTAAAGAGAATAATGTACGGTGATTTCAGCCTTCGCCTACCATCATTGTTTCTCATTAGTCTCCCCAAACTCCGACAAACATACGACTCTATTGCAATCAAATAACTATCGAAAAGATCATCGGCACTGGGGTTTAATTATTAGAAACAATATGCTGGTTTTGCAACTTTCTCGCGCTTAGAGGAGTCGGTACAAAATTCCGATATAATCCCAAATAACGCAGATACACAAATAATTAATCGAATTGGTTCATGTTTTACAACAACTAGGTCATCAGCAAATAGTGTATTGTTCGGAGTCTTGTCAATATGTCACGGTTTCTGTAAAATCATAAAAAGACTCCGCCATGTGATACCGTGTGAAATTTACACACTACGGTTGCCAAGGAAACACAGTTGTCATGGGAGTTTGCTTGGACCCCTTCATCAACACAAGTCTTGGATACCTACACTGTCAGTCAGTGGAAATATACTAACTAATTTTAGTACAATGAGGAGTGAAATGAGAATACTACGTTAACTTAATGAGTGAAAAATCATTTGGCGTTATTTTATTGCCTCTCAATTTTTACTCATTTTTACATAAACCACTCCTGCTAGGCCAGAAAGATACAACATTATCGATGGTGAACCTTGTTGCCAACCAAATTGCGAGAAGTACCGCCCAAATTATCGTGAGTTGTTATATAATCAAACTTGATGAGTTTCTCGATAGCTCAGGTGATGCTTGATACTTCCGTGCGAAAATAAGCCACGTCGACCATGTCATTGACACAGTCTAGCTGTGTCACAACAGCATTGTTACATTTCTCAATATACTGTTGCCAGAGTGTTTGAAACGCCAGTGATGGCGAGAACCTAACGCAGAGTTTATGCCGTAAATATCTTCATAATATTTTTCTCATCAATGGAAGTGTGACCCCAGTAGCTAGTTAGTAAGCTATGTGGCAACGAAATAGCAAAACGTAATATGCATCGTATGATTCTCCCGCATTGATCTATCGAAAAAACTCACGGCTTGCCAAATCGAACGTGATACGTTCATTTGCCATGAACCAAATTGAAATACTCGTATGTGGCAGTATCGGGAAGTATTCGTCAGTACAGGCTTATTGGGAGCAAACGACCCGTGTACTTGACTGTGCCTGATTTTGGCAACCTTTTGGTGAAATTAGGACTAGATTTTCAAAATTGAGTGACTCTCTAAACCCATGGAGCTATTCGCCTACAGAGGTGCATCGTTTGCCAATGAGAGTGACAAACGTATTTTGTTACATGAGAGCTAATGTAGACTGGAATGATACGATAAACTTAGGCTATTCACCTCCGCGTTAATCGTTTTATTGGTGTCCACCCTCACGCTATATGCTTCGCGCAGGTAGCGTATTGAATACTGTTTCTCCCAGTAACCGGTAAAGATACTGTATTAAGTATTTTATATTTCATCGGCGTTTGCAAAGTCGCCGTCTAGAAATCTGTGATTTTTCGTTGCTCGAGTACGCTTATATTAGCGTACAAGCTATTTTGTCTATCACTACGCCGAAAAACTTCCCAAACTTCCGGAATCTTGCTTGACTGGCTGGTGTGTGCGATGCTGTTCACTTGAAGGATGACAACGTATGAGCACAGAAATGCACAAAATGTCCGGCGGATAATGTAATGAAGAAAAAGCGCTTTTTGCATGAACGCTATGTTAAAATGCGGTCAAAAATTAAGGTATTATTGGATTTCCCTTTCCCAGTTGCTTCCAGCACGTCAGCATCGCCAGGTGAATGCTTCAGTACGCTGTCAAATTTAAATGTGGAAGAGAAGAGTGAGGCGTTTTATTCTGGCCTAATGGAGTAGGTGGTAAAATACTCATTTGTTCACAACTAATACCTCGATTAGTGTCCTTTAACTAAGGAGCTACTCTAGTCTAAGTACTTGTAAAGAGGTGTACAAAGGAAAGCTATCAAATACACTCATCCGTATATTAATTTAGATTTCACTGGAGACTTGGTGATTCTCGTATTGTTCGAACTATGTCCGATTTGGGTTCCAGTAGAGCATAACCTTGACGGAAACTAGAAGACTAGGCCCATTTGATGAGCCCAAGAAGGGTGGAATCGGTCGCGGAATGTAGTTTCCTTTGTGAAAATTTTAACTGGCGTTGAGTTGACATAGAGCTTGGAAGCATAAAGTGTGTCATTTGCACAAATGCTAACAGGTGGCAACTAATTTTGAAAACTTGTCCATTAAATCTGTCATGAAAAAAGTTCTGTTTTGCATGAACGTATAGTTTATTAAACTCCTCTTTGGTCTGCATAAAGAAGAGTGTACTGCATTTACACCAGCCTTTCCAAGCCGTTAAAAGCAGATTAAAGTTAGGAACGCAAATTATTAATTTCAGTTAAAACATCCATATGCATGTGCGTTCAGTACACTGGTTTATATACAGGTAAGCAAGTAACTAATCAGTTGAATGCGATCTCAGTTTACTACGATTATATCCGTGCATTATTTGCAGAACATCTCAATAATTTTTACGAAATATTCGAACACATCGGTCTTGGCTTTGCACTATTTCGGAGAACCCGGATATGATAGCCTTAACAAGAGTTTCGTTCGGTGAGACTTTAGAGAGCAATAAATATTATATTTTACCAAAAGCTCAATCACATGAACCCACAAAATATACCAAATCAGGCACGTTAACTCGATCGATGTAAAGCAGGCCATTTTAAGGGCTATTTATCCAGCAGTCACAAGCCCTTGGTTAGAAGAGGCCAAAAATTGCGGAATAAATTGATCACATTTCTTGTGCCACTGGACAAAACACCTTTGAAGCTATCCAAAATTACTTCGCGCGGCAACTATTAGATGGGCTTGACTGCCAACTCAGCAAGCTTTATGAATTTTGGTTGTCCTTGTATCAGTATTTTAGTCTTCACTCAGCAGTTTTGCATGACTTATGTGTCTTCATTTCTATGCAGTGGCCCGGTCTTATGTTCGGCCAGCGTTCCACTTTCAAACAAGCGTCCCACGTCCCAACCACATTTCATTCGTCAAGGCGAACCCAACCGTAAGTCTCCGTGAAACTAATCTTCTAACTTTCTTGACTCATTTTCGGGCACGTAAAACAACTGCGTGTCGAAGGAGATGTCCACCGTACTCTTAAAAGCGCCGAAACTTCCTGCATAGGTGCGAGTTCATTTACCCGTGAAGCATTTCACAGAGACTCAATGCTTTGCCAAGTTTGTTCCCCGAAATCATTTAAGCCCTTTCTGGTGCACAAATGGCAAAGATTTTAAAGGTTGTTTAGAGACGAAATTCAAGAAAAAAGCTTGTTTAAGATTATGTAGGGAATAAATTACGCCAAGCAATGTGACCGAAACGGGGCACTAGGGTCAGCTAATCGGTTGCTTCATCTTTTTGTCAGCGCCAAACTGTTGGGGTTCATATCCGTTCGAGGTCACATAAAGGCAAAATTTCCTTACTTGTACTTCAAGAGTTGTCGGAAGAAAGTTAACTTAGTCGGTGAATAGTGAGCTAATTTCGGGTAGTTGGCGAGTATATCCTTGTTCATAAAAATTACTTGTTACAATGGGATGGGTTTTTTCCATAGTTTTGCGTAGTCAATTGATTTGAAAGCAGAAAATATGCCTATTCGACTTACACTGCTCATATGTTTTCAGGAGAATACACCCTGACCAGCATTTTGGCAGAATTGTATAGCCCAAACGTGAATTCAGTTAAACGACCTGGTCACTACGTAATATTGTGGCTGGAATGCGTCAATAATTCGTCTTCAAAGTCCTTCTTATGATAGTTTGGTGTCTTTTTAGTGTCTCTTATTCATAAAGCGGGCTTTCTCAAGCAACATCTGGTGTTGCCCATCAGAAGTGATCGAATATTTGGCAATTCAGTAGGGGGTGGCGCTGAATTATTTTTGCTGATTCAAGTGTATAGCTTTGTGATAGTAGGAACATGATACAGTATGTTATGCTATAGTTACAGGCAACACAACACTCTCTTTGTATCATAGAAGTCCGTCAAAGCAGCTGTACAGGAGCCCTGCGAGCCCTCAGTTATCCAGAATAACTTATTCCTGTACAAAGGCTCCCAAACTACTCCAACCGAAGAGCAAAAGAGCTTGGTAAGTCATCGTTTAAAACGGCGTATTTTTCAACCTGTTTTCAACACCCAAAAAATCCACACATTGTGCGGCAGGTTTTGTGACTATTAGTACTGACCGCCAATCACCACAGCTATTAATCTGTGTTTACTAATACTTCTTTGAAGAGCATCCGGAATTGCTCATCATGATCTGGAGAGTAAAGGGAGACCGTAAATACTTACAACGGTATGCAATTTTAATTGTCTGTATTATTTACAAATTATCGTGCTTGAAGCAGAAAGATAGCTATCAGGACAAACCGGGCAGAACTTTCAGCGGCAGACGACATGGATTAGTTAGGAATTGCTAAGATTCAACGGATTAATTAGTTTTGATAGACGTGTTCTATGCAATATGAGCTACTGATTGATTAAAACGGCAGGCCAATTCTTTCGTCATTTCAACGGTACATTGTAGGTTGACTAGTCATGAATCTTTGAGATGAAAACCTTGTCATAAGCTCGAATAATGTAGGAAAATTCTTTATAAAATAACCATGAAACACGGCAAATAATTTTACCGCTAACCGGACAAGGTGATCTGTCGCTGCTCTTTTTTATACAATGTTGAAAGCTGAACAGACATCCTTCGAAATGACCCAAGCGATATCTGAACACATAGTTGACCCTTGTCTGAAAGAATTGCAATTCTGGTGTTTTTATGTTGTCTATCTACAGAATAGGCTTAATTCCAAAAATCAAACTTACCAGGACATTTGTCAATGACATCAGAGAATCCGTCAACAATATTCTCTCGCCCTAACAACCTCTGGATAATATAATCCACACAACCTTTTTCTTCGTCCGTTACAGAGAGAAAGTTTGGGTTCGGCTGCTGAAAAGTACTGTTACTCGTGTGGAAAGCTGGTGTACGCCGCCGAGCAACTTCATGTGATGGAACGATATTACCATCCATCTTGCTTTCGCTGTGTCATGTGCAACCGCGTGCTTGAGTAAGTAGATGGATTTTATTATCCCATAGAATTAATAATCTCCATTTTGTGTTGTTTGGCCGAATTGTTCCATTCTTGGTTGGCACGAATTTCGCAGAAATTTACGCCGGTACACATCTCGTTTCATGTGGAATTATTCCTATAGGCTAAGTAAACATAGGTATGCAAAATGAATTATGTTTCAAGTCGGGGTACCGTACCACGCCCATCACATTTCAAAAATTTGCATCTGAACCCTGTGCAATTTCTTCCTGTGGCGGTGGACATCAGGTGCACATACTAGGCCTCCTTGACCGCCTAAATATCTGCAGAAACGTTTGGGCCCTACTGCGATACGCGGTGTTGGCTTTTCTTGGTTATTTTTATAGTGTACAGCAGTGTTCGACCAACTACGCAAATCGATTTACTTGAATTGGAGTGACAATTTTCGTGCATCTTTACTCCTGGGCGCCCCTTCAAACCACATTCAGCATTTCATTTTGCTGCTGATCACCAGTATCCTAGTTCCTTTTGAAAACAGGCAGCGGTGAATTACATTAATTTGCAAGTTAGTTTTATGTTAACGGAAACCTCGTCTGAATCCCAGCTAAGTCGCTTGCTTATATATTCTACACCTGATTGTGCTGCTCAAAAGCCTTCTCATGTTGGCATTTGATATTCGGGATACTGCCGTGTTTATTGTGATGAAATGCATTATTCATATGGTCCCTGAATACTCTTCGACGGCCAACTACGGAGAATCAAATGAATTCCGGCAGTCTGTTGTCAAACAGCTTCCAAGAGCCTTCTATGTATCTCGCTATGTCAAGAAATTCTTCTTCACATTTTTTGAATATCGTGCTGACTGACGAATATGATTAGCAACCCCGTAATCAGCATGTTAAATGAACTAAAAACAGATGTGATTGTTTCGAAAAAGTACAGACAGTAGCAAACCGATTCCCAACTCGATAACATAACATAAACGGGGCATCAGATCATGTGATAAATTCTGTCTCTCGGACTTACAATCCTGTTATCCAAATCAAAAGTCAAAAACAGGTTCGCCAGCCGTTTCCAAATGATTATTTTCTGATAACCTTTGGGCGATTTTCGGGTCTTAGACACAAGCTTCCCGGTCCGTTTTGCTTTGCTAAAAGTTACCTCTTGTTCAGTAGAAATGATCCCGAGCTTGGTGGATAAAATTCTTCCGCCACTCATTTCTGGCCCTATATCCCACACATTAGATGGGTAGTAATATGCGTAAATAATTGCCCTCCATTGATACTGTGAAAGCGTTTGTTGTCCCCAGTGCTCGTTTTATAATTTTCTGAACGCAAACTCAGGTTGTTGACTTGATGGTCGCATCTGATAAATTCCTTCACTGTCCACATACAACTCTTTACTAAAGCAGAAGTAGGGGTTCATGTTCTAGTCATATGCGGACAGTTCCGATTGATTGTTCGGAAGGTTGAATATTCTCCTAACCCTCTCTCTCGTCTTCAATACAGATTCACTCACTATTGTTCTTTAGGTAAACAACTCGCGTAAAGGCTTAGTTATGGGATTGCTGCCTGTTCGTTGTGCGGCTTGGAACATGAATTGGCTAAGTGTATATACCAACAGGTCATTTTTGGGTGGTCGGCTTAAAGTGTCTGGTATCAACGACCGTTGCGGTTGGTCTAGCAGGTCATGGATCTAAAAACCTTACTGCTAAACCCATTGCGAAGATACCAGACTTCCGCAATTTGGGGAAGTTAGAATGAGAATTTTAATGGAAGATACAGGCTTCCGATTGAAGCATAAATACTAATAGCGCCTTTGAAGAAGAAGATTGGCTGAACATTACGTTACCTGTCACCATTTGATATTTGCTTCTATTTAAGCAGCTTTTACCGAGGTAAACTGGTTGTCTAACTGAGTACGACGAGAAGAGCTGAAGTCACACGAATGCACTTAACCACAGTCATTGATTAATTTCCTTCGTTGAATACATGTCTTCTGCTCTTTCGGCTTGTTTACTTTTCGGTTGTGTTACATCCTCACTTGCGAAAGACTTTGAAGACACCATCAGTTAACTGCACCAGTTTAGTTGCTCGTTGGGGATATAAAAATCACGCCAACTAGCATGCTTTCACTCAGTATTTAACTTCTTTTCATCATCTCGATTTTCTATTTAACCTCCCAGTATTGTACGCTACCATTCGCATGAAGGCCGTCCGTACTGCTTGCCACATCACCGACATGTGAGATATAACCGAAGTAAGTATTCGATGGCAAAATGAAAACTCTGTGTCCTCTTTAGCCAAAATTATTGCAGTTGTGAATTAATTATAGGAACCCGGCTACGACATTTAATTACTGTGCATACCACTCAATGTTGTAATCAGAAAAATTTTTCAGGGAGAATTTGTATTTTGGCGACTGGATTTTTAGTTCAATGTTAATGGCACCGTTAGAATCAAGCCAATGCGTTCTAGCTGAATTGGTCATCGCGTAATGCTTGGAAGGCCGTGAAAAATGTATTCAGTAAGCCTATGAAACAAAACGAAGAGGTATAGGAATTAGCGACTGACCACGTCTGTTTATTCAAGTGTGCACATGTTTACTTCTGGCTGTTACTGTACAACAGTCATAGTCGGTGATTATGCTAGTGGGCGCTGGTCTTTGACATCACTGGTGGTGGCAACTCTTTAGGCTCCTGCTTCAAATATGGACGTTGAGCGTTGTCATGAGTGGTCACATCACTTGATTTAGGCAAAATATCGCTCCCGTCATTATCGCTGGCTGCGGATGCACGAGAACACTAAAGGATCCCTGTAGGCATCTTTGTGGTAATATCTCGTTTTGAAAGCGAGATTTCTACCATGTGTGAAATCATCGGGGTTGGTAGTAAGCGAGGGATCACTATGTCACTATGTCGCTGATTCTGAGTTACAACTGCGTGCCCTCCTAGATAAACGTCATCAGCGAAAATGGTTAGACCAAGTAAGTTCCCCGCATCAGGTCGGTCCTCGATGCATCCAAATAGCATATCAACCAGGTTATACTGGGTTGCTTCACAAATGATGTACCCGTGTTACATTCTAGCAACTTCTGAACAAAGATTTTTTCGCACACTTTTGAAATAAGTGGTTGGGGCGTAGGCTTTTCGAGGGGACAATGTTTTGAGAATGGTTCTGCAAACTAAAAGGGCAGGTATGGCTGTATAGACGGAAATTAGTTTGAAACACATTGGACCGGGTTTATTTACGCCGGATATGTTTTCAAAGATGTCGCAATAATCTTCATTTATTTGTAACCTCGAGCTATTGGCGCCCTTGAAGGGGCAGTTTAGGCTAGTAATTGGCAAACTGTATGTATTGGTTTTGTTGGTTTTGATTTTATATAACTGCTTTCATCAAACTCTTTTGAATAGAGCTAATGGAGTATGTGTTTTGTTGGCGCATGAACAGTAGGAGTGATGGATTGAAGTATGAAAAAGGCTTTACAGAAAAATCGTTTTTATGCGGAAGATTCTCACGTAGTCCATTCGCGTCTGTTTGCACCGCAGAAACTTTACGCAACTTCACACATAACTGCATTTGAAGAACTGTTAACTTGAGACAGATGAGCCTATTACTGCATTTACACTAGATGAAACTGGTGGGAAACCTACACCAATGTTTCTTTTTGCTTCGTAAAGCTTAATATGGATAACGTCCTTTTTACTAAAAATGACACACGATGACCGTTGCTGCTTCATTTGTCTGTGTGCAAGTGGTTTATTAAGCCGCCTGAGAAGGGTTATCCACAGTGTAAGACATTAAGGGTAGAATACAGTAGGTTATGGCGTTGCCTTTTGGTGTATAGATTTACTAAGAATCTTTAGTAATTCCAAGGTTATGCTCAAAATCTAACAGCAATAAACATTGAAGATGATAGCAAACCAGGACTCTGGCAAACAGGATTGATACAGATTACAAAGAGAAGTACATTGAAACTTTTTTCCTCCTTACAACTTGCAATTAATTGTGTGTAGTTTTTGCTGGTACGCAATACTAAACTTTCAGGTGTATCACAACATTTCTAATCATTCTGTCGAACCTGAGTATTTATAAACCTTGATTCACCTTTGTTAACAAGGGACGTTTGAAACAATGCATTATAATACGTGGTCATGATGACAATACTCTCAAGCAAAGCTGTTGAATACGAGATGCTTATACTACTGCCTGATAAATATATATAGTTACGGTACTCTCAGAAGAGAGTTTCCCTTAAAAAGCTTCCACCTCCATCGCGTCAGCTACGGGTGTTCCCAACCATTTTTCCTTGCCAATTTCTATTTTATCGGACTCACTTCTAAATGATTTCAAAGAAGTGAGCTGAGAAGATCATAGCTGTTCACAACAAGCAATCTTCCTCCCCTCACATTCTCAACACTTTGGAGTGGGAAAACGTACCGCAATGTTAGATATGGTTGTTGTGGCTCGTTAATAAGGTTTATTTAACATGGACACCGATATGTTTGTCAGCCTCGAAGCCACATCAGGCATTTTGCTGGGCATGGGAACACTCCTGAACACGTTTTTCTCACAGCAGAGGATTATCGTAGTCTACGCCGTCTGCCCTGATGCAAATCTCTACATGAAGCACACAAGGTACCATGATTTCAGTAAGATGCTGCCAATGAAATGTGAATGTACATTTAATATGTGGATAAGATCTTCACATTCTCGGCTGGATATTCCGATCAAGTGGTTCATAAATTGGACACTTGTGCTACCTCCGATAACTACATCTTGTTGGTCCGTAGCTAAATGTGGTGCTGATCTTGATACCAATGGAAATCTGAGGGGATAGCATCTTCTCGAGAGCAACCAAGGGACTGATGGAAACCATATCATTGAGTACCGACTCATGTAGCACTCAACTCATCAAGCCATAATTCTAATTCTCCGAAATTCGCTTAATGTGCGTGTTCCCTCAGAATACTACACCTGTGAAGAAGAGGACAGCCCTCTAGCCCATCGTTCACGTAAGGACGAATAATGCTACAATAAACCTAGTAAAAAGCACCGGTTTCCATATGCCTGGTCGCCTTCCTAAAATCATAGTCTGTTTTGTGTCACTAGGCTTTTGCCTTTGTTAATTTGACTGAGAGCTTGACCTAAGCAGGCTGGTTATGGTCCTGTCTAAATTGTCCTCTCAGATTAAAACTGGGTTGCACTCCTCCTCTGACCGACAGCCTGTTGATTATCACCTATGAATGCTGATAGCAGAAGTAATGGAAGGTACAGAGCGAATTATTTGGCTGGAGTATACGTGAATAACCCCGCGAGAGGCATGCCATATAAAGGCTACATATGGTTATCAGAAGACGACCGTAAGATTTTTCATTCAAAAACTATTAAAATGCATTTATAACAGTGAGTCCTTGCGTTTCCGACCCGAGTAGCTGCACGATGTAATCAATTTTGATTATTGGTAATTAAAGGCAGTTCAACTGGAAGCTTGAGGCATTCGGATTCCGAATTGGATAAATCTAATATTCCTGAGAATCCACTGAGTGTTGCCGAGACACCCGTGAGTTATACCTAACAGCATTTCATATCGCTATTGTCAGTGACCCTGCTGCAGAGCTGCTTCTCACCGTAGGCCCATTACCCATGTGACCATTCAATCATGCAAAACCATTTTGTTTTTTCCATCAAACGCGTTGGTGTTTCCGAGTGTCATCACATCATTTCAAATCAATGGAGAACCAATCGGGTTGCTCGTTTAACAAATAAGCACCAGTTTAACGTTCACCTGCAGTATATCTACTTTAACAAATAACAACCTCGCCATTATTTGAAACAAATCCGCAACGTTTTGTTCTGCTGTTGATCATGACTATGGTCCGGGAAAGACAACCCTACCATCTGACACCTTATCCGCAGCCCATTACCGACCACGTTATTGTACGAACTCGGATGACACGATCTCCTCCACCACCGCTTGCAACATACAAAGAATATGCCAAAAGACATGTGGTAAGTTGTGCTTGTTGTTTATCTATCTTAAGATATTATGGATACTTTGGAGAAGGTGTCAGTGTAAGTTGAAAACAGAAAAGTGAATTAAATTATCAATTATGGCAGAACCGTACTTTTGTGTAAACACAGTAGAAGGTGATTAAAAAGTTTTACTTCCTAAATGGCGCAAAGTTTTTAGTGTGAAGAGACAGCTAGACAAAATCCAGGAGGGACCCGTTCAGATGGGTCTTGTTTTAAAGCATCCAAATCTTACAAATGAGATTGGGTTCTGTGGAAGACATTTGTTAATACGGTTCAATTCAACAGTGCATGTATTTATTGAGGACATGAGGCTATGAAATTTCTACCAGAGTTTATCGCTATGTGGCACACATCGCGGAAAACCTGTGCGATCGAGTAGAATATGACATGACACCACCGTTTGTGGGGGTTGCAAAATGGTCGATGAAATGAATAAGGTACTGCGTTACGTTTTACACAAGCACACTGTCGGCCGAATGTGCCACCTCTTGTTATCATAGCAAGGGATTTTCAGTTTGAAATGCTGAACGTTTTCAAGCGATACATTCCACGACATTCTCTAACTGTTTTGACATCACCTCTCTACTGACGCTCGCTAGAAACTCCATAGTTAAAAGACAAGTGTTGTTATAATTTTAAAAAGGAACAGAATAAAAAGAACTCTTCAGGTTGACATACGTAGCGGCGCAAGATGAACGACTGATATTTTAAGAAACCATATTCTGACGGTTCGCCATTGATATACGTCAGTTGCGCGATACGTCTTCAGAGTTATTTTCCATGTGAAAACAGTTCGTTATGGTTGGAAGCAAGCCAAGTGTCATGAAACGTCAAGTACCAGCATTCACTGATGGTGATTTACCATTCCTAGTACTCCTCAACAGAACCTAGTATTACCAACTGTCTGTGGTATTCACGAGAATTTTTCGAAGTGCATCACATAAAAAGTTGCTCACTGAAGTGATTTCTAAACGTTTAAGGGCAGACTGTTTGTTCGCGTCTGTCTAAAATAGTTTGTGGAATGGTAAACATCTGTTTCAGCCAAGCTTATAAAAGTGCATGATGTTATTTTCTAAGCAGAAACACTAATCTGTAACTGAAGAAAGTTGTCTACTGCTCAGTCGCATCACTACGGATCTGATCCGTGGAAAGCTGTCTCCACTGTGACTAATTTGGCAACATCTATAAGAATGGCGTTATGAGTAGTTAGTAAGATATTTTGAAATTACATTGCTTATTAATGCTTTTTTCAACGTTTCATGTGAAAACTTGCCTGGTGCATTTTAGGGTGAACAACCCATGCATGTGGAAATGAGCTGTACGCGTCCAACAGAAAGCATACGTCAGGTAATCTGAAGAATTCTGTTACCACTTTTCGCACGGAATTCCAGAGATTCTAGCTATTCGTTATATGAGATTAGGGAATAAGTTATAATATCAAGATATTCTTTGAATTCATCTTCTTCGTTGCAAACAGATTATCCAGATAAGTATGGAAAAATGCTCCAAAACCTCAAAGTGCTATTTAAAACGGAGTTTTTGGTGAAACTTCAGGAGTATTCCAACATCATCCTCTAGGTTTTTCATCTCTGACTATTTGTGTATGGCTAACGTCGCCAAATAATTTTTCTCTCAACTAACTTGTCAGCAACCAATTAATTTAATTTTTAGTAACATCATGACTGTTATTTAAGTAGAATTTTTACTTAGTGCCTGAAAAAAGCTTCCCAAATCACATTATAGGTTGAAAGGTGGTTCAAAATTACCTATGTGGCTACTGATCTCACTTTAAGCTTCCCCTTTCAGGTAAAGTCGCAACCAGCCTCACCAAGATTACTACGAAGCCCACGAAGCGTCACAGTGGAACCGAGGGATTTGCCGATTGGTGTTACTCGGGTCAGTGATCGCGTTTGTGTCGAATAAGCAGATTTGCTTTAATTCACAGGCAAACTCAGATAGTTTTCCATATACCCACACAAAATATGTAGTTTAATATGAGAACATTTTGGAAAACAGTCTTTGAAACGCTCTGAAAATGTATTGCGACGATACTAGCTGCACATCCACGGTAGCATCAGATAATCGCTAGACAGAATGCAAGTACTATTTTGAAGCGTAAAACCAGCGAGCTACTGCACAGGATTCTGTTCTGGGACAGAATTGGTAGTTCGTATAACTATAGTTTGTAGAAACATAGTGTAGTCGCTTCCATTTCGATCTACCTTTTGCCGCTACCGACTCCGTTATTTCCACCTTTCCTCAGTAGTATACAGCAAAATCTCTGCCTGTTTGGAAACACGCAGAAAGTGATTTCCACGACAAGTTACGCGAAATGTACAAGAGAAAACGTTTCATCAGCCGTGACCCACTTGGCGGAGATTGGGCCTCATTATTAATAAATTGAATTACTATTCCTTCTTGATACTGACTATTGAAGTATAGTGTTACTAAAACGATTAAAAGCTGACCGTAATAATTTTCACCAAATGGAAACGAACGGCTGCCAATGTGGGCAGTCGAGTATGGTGGATTTAAAAGCGTCGATCACTGTGCACAACCTTAAACTCAGTATGCTGGCATCATGTGATCGTTTTGGAATACCAGCCTTCGTAGACTGACGAACGCTTTCGAATTTGGGAATTCATTCTTGTTGCAACTTCTCAGTCCTGGTTAAAGTTAGCAAAATCATTGGGCTACCAGATGAAATGTTTTTCCATTTGCTAAACACCGACCTTGTAAACTTTTGAGGTGCTCAATCTTGACGTTGACAGGTTTAAAGCATTTGTGGCACGCTGATTCTATGCTTATTCTCTGCTAACATTTCTCAGGATTGGCACCCATATCCCACGTCAGAGACAATAGTTACATGGCGCAGATCAAATGAGGTGAGCTACAAGAGTGGGATATGTTTTTTGGGTTGATTTATGCAAACGTGTTTCTGGTAACAGTGTCAGAGTATACTCTCCACTGACGTTACACACAAACTGATGAACTGACTCTTCAAACTGGTAGCAAAACATTAATTTGGAATGCATTGCCTTCCCTCGAGGTGACGAAACCATCGATCTTTTCTTTGTGGACTGTATAGCGTTTGCAAGTTACGAAAAGGAAAGGTACCCATCTTAGTACACACCGGTAATGCGAGAGGTGAAAACCCATATATTCTTATAGTTATTTACTTCAAGAGGCTTCTTTGGTCACCTGGGCCTATAGTTTTGTTTGTGAAAGCTTTACAGGGTGTTTACTGCCAACATCATGCAGACGGTTGGTTATTTTAGACAGAAGTAATTATACGAAGTGTGCTTTCTGGTTCAAAGCAAATCGGGCCTTTGTGGGTGCGGTCAGTTGCGAACTGAAATTCAACTTGTAGTTGTGGGTTGTTCTCTGTACACAATTCGACAACGTTGGGCTGCACCAATATATTACGCAGACGTATGACTATCTGTTCTTTATGCCTAGAGATGGCCCCTTCAAACAAACTTCACCAGTCAGTGTTTTTTCCTCGTTTTGATATCTTATATCTTCTAACCGAGTCTCATAGCTTAAATATATGAGTTTTTATCCTTCTTAGTCATTCAGGCAACGAGAATCCGACAGCCAGTTTTGCCATTCGTGCAATAGGATGGTTGATCCTAAAAACAAAATGGTCATGGCGGAGCACGTATATCATCCGGAATGCGCACGATGCCGTACCTGTGAAATAGAGATTGGGTGAGTACTAACACAAATTAAATTGCTTTTAACGCTGCCAAGAGTCTAATGTATCGTTCTTTTTTCCTTTCTAGAAAAACAGCTGGAAAAGTGTTTGGTGGTGTATTATACTGTATGCCACATTACTCGCAAGCAGGTAAGTAAGGTATTCATCTGCTCTGGACTCAAGGTGTAATTCGGTGCATGTACTTGACACACCTTCGCATATCGGCCGGAAATTTAATTGAAGGGAAAGGCTTCCATTGCTTATTAGTTTGTCCATTTGTAGGTGATTAACTCTGCTCACGTTTCGGAAGCTAAGCCTGGCACTGATATACTCGGTATAGACAAGTGAAGAAACTTTTCCGTCCTTGCATAGTGTTGAACAGCCGCGAGGGAAATCTTCATGAATAATCTCATACAAGGCTAACTGATTATGCACAAGTCCTATTCATTACGCACAGCCTAATTACACACACTTTTGTCTTTCTCTATCGGCGCCTCAGATAACCAGATTCTATATTGGAATTTTTCATTTTGTGGCCATGGGTGAAATGCGCGTTGAGTTACGTGAGCTTGAGAAGTTAAACTGATTTCTTTCTACTGTTTATAGTTGCTGACTACCTGGAATTCCGTAGAAGGAACACAGTAAGTGTTCCACGTTTTAATTCGGATTTGTAACAGTGCTTGATTTGTTTTAGGCACCCTCTCTAGTGGATTTCTGGTGGTGAACTCATAATATGGAACCTTAATTTTTTCCCTCCTATGCTGGTAGGCATTTGGTTGTCGCTTATTGAAACAAAATAATTAATACACAGAAGCACAAGGTAACATACTGTCACCCAAAAACATTTCCATAACTTAAGACTGCAATAAGGCACTTTTGCTTGCTGTTTCCACCTGTATATACCTTTCGCAGTTCATCAACTTGAAAAAATTTCTTGCGTTGAAAGGGCCAAGAGTTAAGTATTTCTCATTAAATATCATGTTACGGAACTTGCAAACTAGCTTCATTAGTCTACCCCGTAAATACACATTCAGCGACCCGTTGTTGAGTTTAAAAAGGTGGGTTGCCTTTTATTCAACCAGTATTCAACTGTATGTGCTTCTGGAACTCAGCAGTTGTAAGCGAAGGACACTAAAGCTGAAAAAAGTTCCGCTAGTGCACTGCGTATAGTCTATGTGCTGTAACGGCCCGGTTTACAAAAATGACCCCATTCGACTAAAGATTTCTTCAGTATATGATAAGATACCTCAAAGGAAAGATTTCAAGGCCAGATTTGTTGAATCCAAGGAACGAGGAACACCTCACATACATCTAGGGAGAAAGCTTTAAGTTTCCAGGGACCACCTAATTTGTATGATTAAAGACTTAAACGCTTGCAGTCTATGTTTATTCTTTGAATGACGTTGGACAGAAGAACGATTAGGTCGCGTTGTTTTATGCACCACTGGCAGTTTTCTAGCTTTTTAAAAAAAGTTACCATGAACCGTGTACATTTTTGACGTGGACCATCCCTTCAGGAATACAACCTGGTAAACAGTTTCTAGATAGGAAGCTACCTTTCAAATCCCGTTCTCAATTAAGTTTGTTGGAACAAACAAGAAACTTGTGATTTTTCTGCGTTAAGTGACTTATCATCCAATATACTTCTACTGTACCAAGAAGGACACATCAGATTCCATTGAAATCTTTTTAAAACCATCATTTATGCCAACTTTTTGGAAGAATCGACTAGATTTATGAATACTAAGCACATAGTTTAAAATAAGTGGAGCCTTTTCTGGGCCAGGAAGTTTGACATATCGTAGAATTCTTCAAGCTCATTTCCTGAGTGAAACCTGGCTGGGCCTACACACTAACAAAATGTGGAGAACTCCCCTTGATAGTCTAGATCAACAGCGGCTACAAAGCAGCAGCATTAACTTGTACTTAGACATGATACAGCGCCACTCGTTCTTCACATGCGCGATTCATATCATGTAATAACTTATTGACTATCTCCTAGAGTGAAGACTTTTCAGATGAAAAGCGTTTTGGTCGTGTGAGTTATTTCTGCTCCTGAACTACTTGCAGCTTATTTACAGCCGAGCTCGTTGTTGGCAGTCATTTTGGTGACTTCATGTGCGATTTTTTTTATTAGCAGACAAGCTCCGCAAGAATGACCCCGACCGACGATACTGTAAGTCTTATTTATGCTTATGCCAGAATTTTGAAATGTTAAGATTGACTGCATGCAAAATCGTCAATTGCCCAATAACAGCTCATTAAATTAGTGACTGAAGTTTGGTTTTTGTTCACAAGGATTCATTTCTTGTGTGTCAGATCTACCTTAGCTAAAAAATTTATATTCTTTTGGTTGGTCACCTTATAATTTGGTCCGGTTTTTATTCGACTATTCCACAGAGCACTTTCAACAGATCTTCATTCCGTATATCTGGGCGCCGTCCGAGTAAAAATGCATGGGTAAGCAACGTTTTTGACGCTTCAAACTAGCATAACCTATCGAGTGCGCATGTATTATGGATCTCTCTCTGTCACTGCAGAGTGTTTACGATATGGATCTCCAGCAACAACATAACAGCTACAACGGCTCCCCACAAGCCATTTCTCAGGACCGCGTAAGTGACTCTGAGTTCTATTTGAGTTGGTAGCTTCTAAATGAATAGACTCAAAGGGAAAGTTAAAGTTGGTCCGTTCGGCAAAATGGCTTCTCCTAATAGAACACATATCTCAAAACTAGACGCACACCGGGTAGAACTAGTAATAAATCATAACAAGGTAGTGAAGTGATTGCGCACAAACAAACTTATTCACTTAATCCCGATATCTCGCACGGTACAATTTGTTTTCCTTCTTCATTAGTTCCTTTGGAAGCATCTTAATGCCACAAGGTCCAGACTTAGCGCCTTGGTTATTGCAGCATTCTTTCTGAAACAGTCAAGAAGCTGAATTACACTTCTTTTAGTTGTGCATAACACAAGATATTTGATGTACCGTTTTATAACCTTACAGATAAACCTGACTAGCGCTGCCCCTCCACTTCCAACTGAACAAGAAACCACCTATGTTCCCATAGAGAAAGAAAGGAAGGTAGACAACCATCAGGTACAAGTTCACGCCAACCTGGTAAGTATTTCCATCTCCTCCTTGGTTATTATCGTATCCCCTAGTTGTAAAGCATCCTTTATTGATATTCTGCAGGCATGCATTTTGTGTTACTGTCTCCTATATTTAGAATCCCCCATACTGCAGTACAGTTTCTACCAATCCCGATTGTTTACTTTTCAGCCCCCGACTAAGAATGGACATGGATCAAGATTACGCCTGACCTTAGCTAAACCCAGATAAATAGCGCTAACTGAGGACCGTATGTTTTACAGAGATGAACGGTACATTAGTGCAATGGCTTATCCGCATCTCTGGTCAAACTGGTCATCATTAGGTCGGGTTCCTATCCGAAATGATGACCACACTCATGAGTCAAACAAATGATCCTCAAGTAAATTAGTCATTTATTCAGAAGCCGGCTGTCTGTTTGCGTTTTATGTCATCCGGCCGTAAAGGTCTATAGGAAGAAAAAAGATGAGTTTAATCGTGAGGGGCATTAGCTAGCAGAATCATCTGTTCTGCGTTTCTTATCGTGACTCTCGGTGGTGAGGGAAATGACCTCGAGCTGCATCCTTGAGCAAATGCAAGTGAAAGGTATTGTGGCCTTTTTACATTCTAGAAACAAAGTAATTCTTACTTTGATGATCGTTCACAACGCAAAGTATGACTAACGGTGGTTCGTGGCTTCTTTTTGACGGAACTGAGTGGTTCTCATCGGGACTCTCAGGCACATCTAACCTAAGGATTTGGACTGCCAACAACGCAGCTAACTATTGTTTGAGTGTTTGGGTCCAAAGTACTCGCAAACGAATGTTTTGCTGGCCGACCTTGGAATGACGTGTGACAATCATAAGGCAGAAATGCCATGTTGTAAGACGACAGTCTACTGCGCTGTTCAACCCGACTGAGACGCATGCCCATTTATCACGGTGCAATTGTCAGAACTTTCGGGCACATATTTCACACCCATAAGGTCAAAAAATAATCGTCGACCTCAATTCTGACAAGCTGTGTTTCGCCGCATGCTAGATCCAGAAAATTACGAAAAATTACACAAAATACCTGACTATTCGCTTTTAGTGGACTCCTGAATAAGGCGCTCGCAAATGCTGCACGACACAGAAATTATTCGGACATAAACAGCATAAAGCTGGCATCTTTCTATGTATTAGAGAGGTTTTTTATCCAAGCTTCTCCAGAAAGCCACTGGAAAGAACCCAAGGTGTCAAATTGAATTAAACGTCTGCACAAACGACAACGAAAACAGCAAAAAACCGCTGTTGCCTGCTCTCGTAAAAATCCGAGAGCTTCGTTTACAGAAGACGGTTGTGGCCCTCTGAAAATTAACTGGACCAGCCTGACTGAATATTTGTCTTTGTAGATGTGATAAATGCTATTGAATACATGTAATTGTTGTCGCATAATTTGTCTCGTTCGTGTAAAGTGCGCAGAAGGATAAACCGAACACTAAATTTTCTGACTATTAGATAGTTATACAACCTTAAGAGGGGAAAGTCCATTCCAGAAAGCGTTGTCTCCAATAAACTTCGATTTTCGTCTCATCCATCGGGCGTTTATCGAAAAACAAAACAGCTTGGCATAAGACTTCTACAGAAATAACCACATCTTAAGTGTTTGATACAATTTGGTGATGTTTACCTGTAACCCGTTTACAGATACAGATTAATGCATGTGGATGGATGTCAAGCAGTAAAACATGTGGCAACATTGAATCACATTTTAAAACATTGTAAGAAGCCGCCATCTATTGCAAACCCACAAACAAATGGCAAGAACCTTTTAAGCGATTTCAGTGCAAAAGTCTTCTTGGTCCCTTTTCTCAGTTAGAATTTTTACATGTGGGGCGTTCAACGTTTGGCACCGACGATCCTTCATAACTGTCCAACTGGTTAGACAAACATCCGTGAATATCTACTGGCCCAATGATGTTTTATCAAACAAATTTAGTTTGACGGAAACCATACAGTTTTCTTTCATCATTTGCAGAATAATCCATCTCAATCTCTGGGCTTCTGTGCTGTTTGCGGCAAGTCTGTATTCCCAACAAACAACGTACCATTGACCGGTCGTCTCTACCACTTCTACTGTCTGCAGTGTCACACATGCGGGCGAAACCTCAGGTGAGATGGAAGTTATGGCTCACAATATTTTAACCTGTCCCCTGAAATGTGTCAATGCTGAACAATTTATAACGCAGCTGAAAGCACTCACAAATTTCATTTCGGAACGTGGTAACGGGAAGCCATTTCTTACCAACTGGATGCATTGGATATACGTTTTATGTGTTAGGCATCAGGCGACAAAATTTTTGTGTATCTGCGTGCAAATCCCAAACAGAACTTAGACAGGTTTCAAATAGTTATAGCAGCACAGTCTGTGATTTTGATTGTAAAACGTTCTTATTTACCAAACTACGTTCTTTATAGCCCTTGGAGTTACCGGGAACTGCATGGAAGACCATATTGTTCAAAAGATTATGCAAATGCCATCAATGATCAATGTAAGCAAAAGTAGTTATTAATTTGTTTGACGGCGGCTTCGGTAAAAAATATACCGAAAGCCTGTCCTAATGCTTGACCAAAAAGTCTATATGTGTGGCGCATTTTTTCCACTTGTTTACTGATCTGTGTAAGTGGCCGAAACGCAACAAAGAGAATTGTTCGTTTTGATGTCTTAGATGCGACGAAGATGGCTGAGGAAACACGCGCGATTAACTGGAGTGACACGGATTTCGTAAGTTCACTGGCGTGTTAATTATTGGTCCGTGCCTGCAGAACAATATTTACTCGTTTGGAAAACAGGTATTTTACAGAACACCCGCGGTATTTGGACGGAGAATTCCAATGATGAGTGCTTTTTTTGGTGAAAATCTAGAAAACCGATGATTTATTGCCATGCCAAAACTATAAATTTTAAATTGACAGGTCCATAAGGTGACCTATATTGCCCCATTGACCTATATTTTCATTCACCAACGATAGACTTGAATTCTTGCTAAATCGTAAATTTTAAACTGCATTTCCGACTAGTGTAGCACTGTGTCATATGGCTCCCAATGTAAATGGGGCTTTGTAAATTGTTCGCTTGAGCTAACCCAACGGTATGAATTAGCGTAAGAATTTGATAGCATTTGGATTTATTGTAGCCTCCTTATTCGTCTACCTAAACCGACGCCAGTTTCTACTATGTAAGCACGGTTATCCGTTTAATCTAAATCCCCAAAAATATTTTCCCTTTGCTGAGGTTATTAGATTCTCCGCATGTCAAGTCTTAGCTTGCGCTCATGCCGTGGATTTATTGGGATCAAAGTCGTTTTTGCATGCTATGTTGTCCCCTTGAATGCATTTTGCTCCTGAGATATCACGTGGGACTCAGAAGCGAAGAGTCGCTGAGGGAGTCTGTTAGCGGTTCATTCTCAGTTTTGAGAATATATACAAAGTACAGTATACAGTGTATAGAGTACAATTCAGACAGAGTACACCTATACATACATGCATAAAAACAAGGCTCGCTTTCTCGCTCTCATTTATGAATTGGCGTGCCGACATTTAATCAGTAATAAGGCCAAAAGCCGATTAGAAAGTGTTTGTATGGGGTTTTCAACCTCCGTTCGTCAAAAGATGATCCACGACTATCTTCACCAATCAATCCAAGGGACTCACGACGTTGATGATTAGACGACGTTCTATGAAATCGTTTCACTGAGCACATTTGTTTACGAACGTATCGTTCAACTCAAATAGGTAAGTGTTTTGGGTCAAACGAAGTAAGGGGCCCAAAGCCTTCTCCGGAAATTCCCAGAACTATGTCGCCAATAGTAGTTAAATTTTGATATGTATAGAATTTTCCCATAGAATAAATGCACTTCCGAGCCAATCTGAGCAAGTTCTTTGACCACAGCGCCACATACAACGAACAGGTTCCGTATTGAATGGCATTTAGTCTGGCTATTCAAGGGTCAAACCCGAGTAATATTCAGGCAAAATCTCCGAAGGTGAACATTTTGATTACGTGGAACCCTAAAGAGCTATCGTTCGAATTTGGCTTGACACTGGCCACAGACATCACAAAGGAAAGCAGCCTTACAGAAGCCATGGCTTCCTTCTAATGTTTGCAAGTTAATAACCTGCGTCTTTCAATGGCACTGTTGATTTTCAGGTTGAGGTGAAGCTCCCCCTAGATAAAACCCGTTGCTATGTTTGCGGTCAGAAGTCGTTTGCGACCGAAACTCTCTACGTGATGGACCGTGTGTACCACAAGCGGTGCTTCAAATGTACCGCTTGTAACGGAACACTTGGGTAAGCAGTTCTCACATCATCTATAACCTACCGTTTGGAGCAAAGATTCATCTCGCGTCCTCATCTACTTCTTGTAAATGTGTGATACCACTCGCACCAGTTAGTCTCGTTGCTCAAAACAAAGCACCTTGGAGATATGTTACTCATAGAGTCTGGTGTGTGTATATTTGTAGTGACTTCGAAGTAGAGTCTCACCAACGAACTCAGTTCATCCCTGCATGACGTCAATTTCTATAATGGATGGTCAATCCTCGTTTATTTCAGTGTTGAGAACTACCATTCAATTGACGGTCAACCATATTGCAAGGCTCATTTCCGAGCAATACTCTCTGCAAGGGGTAAGTTGTAGGAAAA
The DNA here is from genome assembly GCA_004794785.1 of Opisthorchis felineus. NCBI lineage: Eukaryota > Metazoa > Platyhelminthes > Trematoda > Opisthorchiida > Opisthorchiidae > Opisthorchis > Opisthorchis felineus. Next base: position 1,187,139 of record SJOL01008635.1, read on the forward strand.
TTTGTTTCAGCCAATGCTAGCAATCCGCACGGAATAATAATTTTTCTTTCATAATTCATCTGTTAGGTTTGATAAGCTGATGAGTGATAATTTCACAGACCAATGAGATCCCGTGAAAGTTTTGGCGTTTTCCACAATGATGCTGCGAAATTCAGATCGGCGCACGCTAGTTTGGCATTTTCTGTTTTTTACAAGACCGACTTTACTTGTCTAGACAAAATAATGTTAAACATTTACGGGCTGTCTGCTAGCTACTGGAAAAGTACTGCTTAAATCGGCTTAAATCACGGAAACACTAACCACCCTTTGGCAGTTGAAATATGCCGAAATTGTTATATTTGAAGGAGCCTTTCTTTCACACTGCGTTTTGTTTGTTCATTATCCTCTGTTCAAACAATTTGTCTCACTCAGCGTAGAACGTTTATTTGAATAGGGGCGGAATTCCTAGAAACCACTTATAATTCTGCTGCTTTTGATAAACAAACGATAGTTTGCGTGGTAAGCTTTTCTAGGTTTCATTGATTTTAATATGAACATTTACTTGGGAATATGCAGCCGTCATTGAAATCCTAAATATGCCTTCATTCCCCGCGCGTTGCTTTCCTTTATTCTTCCCTTAATCACAGGCATTGAAAAAATAAGGGATAGACTCCATGTAAGTTGTGTACAATTGTCTAGCCCCTTGGGATAAGTACAACCAAATTGTGTGCATACTACGCCGCACTGCCATGGTCTTCACTGATTGTGAGAAAACTAGTATGCCTCTTGAGTATTTGGCTAGATTTTTTTCATGGGGGCGCCAACATCATCGTCATGGGGTGAAGTGTAAAAATATATCCATAGGGAGACCCTATCAGACAAGTCCTGACACCAATCAGAATGCAGTTCAAAGCGTTAAGTCCAGGTCTACCTGGTTGCCTGAAGGTTTCGTTTGGGTTTTGGAACTTCCCACGCAAGGCGCGCGCTTTTCTTCACCCCAAACCACTTTAAAAAATCTCACAGAATCTTGTGCGGCTAAGCGTCTTGCAAAGTTTACAACCATAAATGTAACAGCCTGAATTTGTCTTTAGGCCTTCCAATTACTTATCAGCTCTCTTCTTGGCTTTAGCAGGCATTTTTATGTGGCCATGCAGCGTAATAACACAGCAGCTTAGGGGAGACATATTGAGATGACATGGGAGATGCCATTAAAATTATACTACGGAATGTCGTGAAGGCATACTGCTAAAACTCTAGTCGGAATTTATCTCACTGATTCAGTTTCACAGACCTCGGATCAACAGTCTCGCCCTGCCATTCTAGTAGTCAAAATCGCGGATTTACAGCCCAGTATAAACCACTTCAGGTTGGCTCGTGGCCCTCGTTCAGTTATTTAAGCAACAAAATATGTAAAACGATATGTTTTTGTACTACAGATGCTGATTCTTTCGTTTTATTACGTATTCGTACACCTTCATTATTTGTATTCATAAACAGTACACTCTAAATTAATGGTGTCTATAGTCAGCCTGGATTTACGGTGTTCCTAGTGAACCGAAAATTTCCTGCAGTCTACAGACTGCAATGATATCTTTTTTGAAGCGGCTACATCCAGCGAGTTACATCATTTGGGAAGTGAAAAAGCAAAGCAGGTCATTCCTGACCCTTACCTTGGTGCAGGGTTTTGTGCTATCTAACCCAAATCCTTCACCTAAGTTGATGTTGTCAATTGTTAGCTCGGATGTGGGACATATTTAGTGACCTAAAATCTCTTCGCGATTCACAGTCCTTTGCCGAAAATCCGCTGTAACTTATAGCCATAGTTTCCTATAAAACATGAATGTTCTACTAAGCGGTCTGAAATTCCCATACGACATAAGTGACGCAAGGTTTTATAATCTGCCATACGTTTCCCCCCTTCTCATAAAAGGATCTGGCAACGGAAATTACTGACATACAAGACCACGGTTCAATCATCTGTCAGAAATGTCACTGTCCTGTCAGGCCTCGGGATTGCATCAACGTGCTTCAACAATACTACCACTATAATTGCTTCAAGTGTGAAAAGTGTGGTCAAGTATTGAAGTGAGTAGTTGTTTACTAAATGAGTTCCTCTGCGTTAAAAGACACCGAACATAATACCGTAGTGCGGCTTAGGTATGCTTTATTGTCTTAATTTATGTTGTGGCATACTCAAACGTGTACGCGGAAAAACAATGTTCTTTCGACTTATACCCAGTTATCTGACTAAACAATAGGGTGACAAACGGTAGGTTTCATACAAAAAAGTCCAGCGTGCACAGTAATCATGTTGTTGCAATTTTCTCGTTACTGGCCAGGTCATGGCGCCATGTAGGTACAAAGAAAAATTGTAGTGTTAGGCAATCACTAGTTTAAGAAACGAAAAAGATTTGGAAGGCAAAACATTTGAGCGTCCAACAAAATACCTGAACGGGGGTGACGGCTAATTCTGACAGTATTTTTCACAAGGATATTCATTGTTTCATAGATCTTGAAGTTGATCTGCGGGATAAAGAACAGAGACAGTCGTCCTTTGCAGGCGGACCATAGATTATAGCATTGAAACAGCAAATACTGACTGGAGGTCAGGTCATACTCCACTACAAAGCGTCTTCAATGGTAATCGGATTATCGCCTTAGACCACAAGCTGTCATCACTCGACTTCTGTGACTTTCGGTTACATATAGGCAACTTTTCAGTGTTAGTTTGGAGTTCACCAAATACAACATGGGATACTCAACCAAAATGACTGCAAGTGATGAAATATCACTGAACGTTTGTTGACATTTGGTAAAACTGAGCTACGATGTCCACATCTACACATCTTCGCATGTTAGCCGCATAGGCGGACGGGCGGAACCAGCTATCCGGGAAACAGCCTAATATACTTTTAATCTCAGCTAAAGGTCTGTCCCGTTTGTTACCTAATAAGAAGACAACAGTATGGTTCGTGAGAGTTACACAGGTTTAGTCACCGGTGGGTCCAACGAAATGGCTTTTCACACTACAAGTGCATCAATTTGTTGAGTGATTGAGAGGCTAATAGCCGAACAAACACAGAAAATCCAGTTGCATGAGGATTTGATGAAAACCACGAAGGACCGAATATGGTGACTGGGAGATGGGGCGCAGGCAGTTACTACTTGGGGACAGCGTCGAATACATACTAAATTTGGAGTTGTCCAGACTAAATAAATGTAAGTTCTATCCCGTTATTAACGAAGAACCATCAGATATTACAGCATTTTCATGGAGTAATAAGCCACCACCTTTCTGTAATTCAAAGCTCGTAAATGATTTTCTGAATTTACTCCAATGATGAAACTCCGGCCGACTGTAAATTAGGCTTTTTCTGGTCAACTTTTCTACCGTACACATAAATAAGTTAACAGGCGAGCACGGACTAAACTGATACGTGAATTTTAACGCGAATCATCAACATTACCATTCGAAACCTTGATTTGAGACTCATCCTGAAGGATGCGTCCACGTGGCATCATATAAATGCGGGAACTGTTCGAGAACGGCTAAGTAGCAAACGTACAAAGCGAATATAACCAGAACTTTTACCCATCTGTTTGTCTGTTGAAAATTCGGCACATCGTGTATGTTGTACGCACAGTGTCATGATGAATAAAACACCCGATTCCACAATTTTCGGATAATTACAAACCGCAAAATACTAATCTGGAAGCACAATAGTGAAGCACAAATCTCAAAGATTTTTTTAGCTCTGCTTGCCACGAAAGCCCAAGTGATACATTTGGGGGAAATGTTCCATAAATAATCCTCATGTTTTTTGGTGAAGAAATGGTACACATCAACGTTTGGTAATTCACACGGAATGATACATTTGAAAGCGAATTTTCAGCAGGGACTGTAAAGGAAAATGAAAACGCTGGTAGATTTGTAAACAAAAAATGTTTCTAAACTATTTTTCACACTTTGTCACTAACGTCTACTTCACTATTTTTCAGTATCGGCAAGTTCGAAATGATGCAGGGGAAACCATACTGCCCTGCGGACTTTCTCGCTTTATTCGGACGATCAGGTAGGTCCATTATTTTTCACCTTCGAGAACTATCTATCAATTTGGCATGATCACATATTCTGCTAAAATATACGGGTGCAGGTTGATTTGTTCATCAATGTACTTTATTTAAAAAGCGCGTTAAATGTGTTATCTTACAGAACTCACTGCCCCGCGGTTAAATATTTCCACAAGGCTTTCGGGATTTGCATATTCATTTAGAAGTTCATTAAGCTCAAGTCTTCGGTTGGAATACACGGGTAACATATACGCTGGTATGCCAAGCTCTGTAGGCTTAACAAATGTCCCGGAGTTTTTCATCTCATACACGTTTTGCTCTGCCTTTACGCTCGTCAACACCAAAGGTCATTTCAGTTGTGAATGCGACATGAGTAACCACGTTGGCTGAATCTACGAGCCCGGTACCATTTAACGGGCTTCAAAAACGGTAAATGTGTTCTTCATTGCACAGCACATAATTTTTTAGAGGAAAAACTGCAATAATTACGAATAATGACTCACTTTGGTCCTGACCATGGAGCCTATCACGTGATGTGCGCTCATGTACATAGAATTCTACGAATCCTTCAGAGCATTATCAAACGGGACCATTCCTGCTGTGGTAGTTTTGTTGGAATTGCCATGGACGAAATTCACGCATGAAAGCAGCTCAAAACTAGAAGTCAGTCGGTGTGCCCTAGTTCCTGCGTGTTGTGTGATCCCGCACGCATACGTCCTCTGGATTCAAACAAACTGGCAATTTTAAAAACACCACGAAAATTTTTCCATTTACCTTGGTGTTTACGCATATCCATCATCCCTAGGAGGCTTCCTTGCCAAAATACGCAGGAAATTTAGATAAAATTACTAACAACAAATTATCGAAATCTAGTTCGATAAATCGGCACAACAAGGAAAACACTGTAGTCGATTCTAAACGGTGTTATAAATTGGCCGTCTATTGGAGTATTCCAACCTGCCAGTCACAGTGAACCAAATGAACCTAATGGGACATCATCACTGTGGGTTGCGAAACGCTTAATGCGCAAGTGAAAACTTCCACACTATTTCAGACCAAGGGACTCGGATGCTTTATCAAATGCAAGAAGATTCCGTCAAGAGACCTGCTCCTGTTCCTTGACTAGTTCTCGTGAGAATCTCATAAATGTAAACTTTCGGATATGGCACTCAAAGTTTCAGCTGGAAATGTCAAAGTGTAAAGTACCTCGGTCGTGTGTCACGGAATTATAGCACACATCTAATTGTTTTCAATCATAGTATGACAGAGTTTAATTCCCACAATTTGGTAAACATTTCGCAATTGTGAGCTCACACAAACGGAAGAAACGGGGTTTATGCAAAGCTAAAATAAACCAGCATGACATTCTTAAAAGCACGGCCGTCACAAATGACAGCGATATTAGAAACGATTTTGAAATGAAACTTCAGGTATTCTATCCAAAAGCATATATATATATATATATACTGTAATCATAACACTTTTTTTCAGAGGAATAACCCACAGTCATAAATAAAAAAATGAATTACTTAAACGAGCTTTCGATACTGCTACCTCAGTCAAGCTTATGAACGGTATGCTTCCTACAAGTACCCCCTGAATTTGCGGAATAATCTTTGTTCATTTAAATTTTAAAGGCCCTAAATGAGTGGCCAAATTTTGATTGGTTATTTTCCTAAGTGTTTCGACCTTTTCGCCATAGTTGAATAGAACTTTCCCGATGCATCTTGATGATTAGCGCTACAGGTAATTTAGACTAAATTGTTCGCCTGAAAGGATTTTTTATTTTTATTGTAAAGCTGTATGTTGCAACTACGAAACTGTGATTGCTTTTCGTTCGCTTCCGCCTACACCTGCATCCTGAATTGTTTGCTTACTTCCCCCCGCTTCACTCCCAGTAGGAAGATCCTCAAGACAGTCCCTGACAAATGTCAGTGAAATGGTACGAGAACGATCAATCGAAAGACAGCGCTCACTTGAAAGACAGCGATCATATGGAAGACAGCAGTCACTCGAAAGAGAGCGGTCACTTGAACGACAGCGATCGCACCACTCGCATGCCTATTTGGTTGCCGCCAGTTAGTAAGTATGGTCTTATTACTTGTCATCTTGCGTGCTTCCATTGGTTGTCGGAATGAAGTAAAGTGCAATGGGCCGAACACTTGGCTTACGCAGAAAATTTCTGCACAGTGGCTCCGAATTTAGTGTACTTGGTCTAAAGATCACTTAGCTCGTAATCTAAAGTTGGCTAAATTTACTTACCACCATTTCCACATGTATCATGCAGTGTAACACACTTTGTCATTGCCCGGTGCTATGGGTCTCGAAATCACGTTTTACACTGAGAAGTGGTTCGATCCAAACTAGTGGAAATATAAATACTAAACAAAATTTCTAAACCAATAGCATGAGGGGGCCGCAGTACTCTGAGCTGCCTTCTATTTGTCGTTCCATTAGTAGTGCGCGACAGTACTTGAAAATGCATCATTGATTTACTCTGAAGTGTTTTAAAGAGAAAAATGACTGAGTGAGAATATATTAATGTTTCTCAAACAAAAAGAGTTCTGAAAAGCGGTCATTTTCTGAAGAGGCCACAGTGACGCTACAGCCATTCGGGATCCCATTTGAGAGTTCGTCCACAAAGAGACAATAGTTGTAGACATACATAGGTGACCGTTAAATAGTACACCTCTGCGTTGATCGTCGTCAACTCTCTCCCTAGTCTGATTGAAGGCGCACATGGCAGTTATCACATGTGGTGCTCTGTTCACCTTAGTCAATAGAACAAGACGCGGACCAAACAAATATGGTTGACTGAGGGTAGCCGAATTTTTCGAGCGATATAAAACAAGCATGTATGTCAGAGAAACGAAACCAAAAATCCCTGCCCTTTTATTTTATTTGGTTTCCGCTTAAGAAATACGGGGCTACCCTGATTGCAATACGGAGGAAAAGGGAAATTCATACGCACTGGATTATCGTTCGCTGGCTTCTTTTAACATACAAATAGGTACTGGTTACTTTATCCTTATATGCTGACTGGTAGCACATCGCCATTACTGGCGGCAGTTGACGGAAAAAATCTAAAGTTTGTCCAAGAAACCGAAGACTTCTGAAGGCATATTAATAAACGCGTCACCGTTGACTAGAGGGCCAAGGCATGTTGTGGCGTATTTTTTACTACGGTTGTGTCACGCCAAGTGCCTGGAAGGTCCAGCAGCTTGCCTATCCGTCGGCTATATACACTACATCTTTTATTATATCATATATAACGTCAAGCTGTGTAACAGGCAGCCGGATTTTTGTAAAACCATTGAGCGCTGTGTTACAGGCTTATCTCAGTATGAGCGTGAGCAGCTTTCATTCAGATAAATTGATACATGGATATTTAGAAATTCCCCAAAGAGTTATTTTTGTTCCATTGTAGAATAAGGATGAACGGTCGGCTCTGAATCCAACTTCCTAATTTGATGTTTTTAAATTTGCTCTAACGTTGCCTTTCGCTTTCGCTTCATGTTTCACAGTTTCTTTCTTATGAAAGCCGTCTGTCAACCAGCTTTTAGACAATTCACTTGCTACATTTACTGGTACTTTGTAAACTTGCTTTTTGCTCCTGCTGCTGTGTAAGATTTTTCATTGAATTTTCGGATGAATCTTAAACACTTTAAGATAGTATTTGCCCTTACGTACGTGAGTAACCAATAAACACTATTCACTCAACATCGTTTTTGCCAGTTGTATCGGAGGAGGTCGCTCTATTTGGATCTGTGAGAAGCAGCTCTCCTCAAACGATGTCGGAGAGCGCTCTTCTCTATCTGGCACCGTGCGCCTTTCGGGCGCCCATAAATAGAAAACTGCAGTGCCTAACTAATTCAATACAGCTTTCGAACTTCATTCAAAATACGATATTTCTAGTTTTGTCAGGACGAGCTGTAGGTGTTGATGTTAAATTACCCATTTATGTCTTCATTCTAACAGAGTGGACAGCATTCGTTCACCAGTATACTTCATTTTTAATTTCCACCGCCGTAAATGTTAGCTTGGAAAGACATGCGTGATAACCACCTATCCTTTAAGTTGGTTTCACAGTCATAAACCTGACAAACCATATACCATATTCTGAAACTCTTTTGGATACGCAGACAATCAACCTAGAGGAACGAATATTAATCTTCGTCATGACCGCTGTAAGAATGCTCATCAGGCACACACTGTGGACAAAACTCAAAAAGAATAAAGACAAAAGGCATAGTTAGGATCATGTATACCAGTGACCGTTAAAGCTCAGTCAAATTCTGGATAAAGTGGTTTCGATAATGCTGTGGAATGCTTCCCTTTAAAAAGTTCTTAGCACTTTGCCTAGTACTTTATTCTTTAGGGGTGCCCATATCACCTGACAAATCTCCAAATGTGCGTGAATGTGCATCGCCGCCGTACAAATCCTGAATAAGGACAGTGGTGCATTTTAATTGGCTTTTTCTTTCCAGTTTGTTTAGTGATAACAATGACTGTCCCTTTCGCTCCTCAGGGGAGTACAACAATTGGGACTCTAGGATACTCTTTTGATAACCGAAATTCTTTCTAAAGTACTACGTTAGTGTTCATCGTAAGTCTGTGACAGATGTGGAGATCAGACAAAATTATAATGGGCCACGTAGTTAGTTAACCTCTTATTTAGTGTCTTACACTGTTAACTCTTTCCATGGATCGGCACGCAATCAAACGTGCATGTGAAGCATCGATAATGGAATATGCCACAGCAGTTGCTTGGAACTTATTACACACCGTACATGCCCCCAATATATCGAGACACATCATTCGTTCTCAGATATTATAGAAACTACTCAAAATTGAAACTGAAATCACTACTCGTTTACTGCAAGTTTGAAACACAAGGGAGACAAAGTTGAAAGAACAAAATTTCGTCTTCAAACTGAAAGCGGTTTTGGTCATTTCCAGCAACGTAGACGGGAACACAGGAAAAAGCCGTGCCATTCGGGGTTGCAGTTCGCTTTGCTTCTCTGATTTTGGGTTCTGAATGTCACAAACTAAACTGTCTGAGAAGGCAGATGATGTCGGAGTAAACTGGCCAAATGCGGTGACAACAATATTGTAGTGTAAATAAGTAAAACCGTGTAACAGGTATCATATGCACATGCCGTAAAATGTGGATGCAGAATTCACTCTACTGTTGGTAACTAGATAATTTTATCATGTCCCACGAGTGAAGTCCCTGAAATTCGGATGAAAATGAAATTTGGCTTGTTACCACGCTATTCAATCAACAGCAAAAGCAATTTCCGCACAAAATTACATTGGGATCAATCATGAGTGAAATGAAATGATTTGACTGAACCCTAGTTCATCTACAACGCAATTAAAGGGAGAGATCTTCGTTGCAGCCACAACACATCGACAATACGATATTTGGAAATCAGCAAAATAATAACGCGGGGAGCTAATATTTTACACAAAAAACATTAGTTAATAAAGAATAAACTGACATAGTATGGTATGGTAAATTTCGGTTGACATACAACCTGGGCTCATTGACCAGTTCACTCATCAACTACAAACATGGGCTCTGGCTGTCGCTTGCCCATAAACACAAGGTCTAAAGGATTTTCTCTTCTATTCAGATATCCGTGATGATGGACACTGTAATAGTCCACATGGTTATGACTTGCGTTATCGCTCAGTGTATGTTGAACCTTGTTATCACCACGCAACATGCGTCACTGGAAATGGAATTTGCTTAGTTTAAAGCGAGAAATTCTATTTGTGTACCAGTCGGTTTACAGTTCCCCTAAGTCAACTATGTGTACACTACCAATAAAACTATGGACAAGACTAATCGAGATTTCTGGGGAAAATCCACGGAGGATGTCAGCGATTAGTGACCAGGATGGAAAGTTACAGCAGGAGCAGTAGACCTTGTTTTGTTAAGCTCATTTAAAAACTAGCTCATCGGCATGAATTTAATTTCCTGCCCCCCTGTCTACAGCACAATCCTGTCTAGGTGTGACGGTGTGCGCAACTTTGTCTGACATTACCTAACCATGTGTGCAAATATCGTTCCACATTCCATTTAATTTGTAAATTTTCGCAGTCGTGAGCGACGAGGATTTATTTATTAGCTACTAATGGCCACATGAAAGCAGCGTTTACACTCTTAGCAAAAGATGAGTAACGGGCTGTTGTTTTATTCGTTGGGATGTTCAAATTGATTGCAATCATACCGTCAAAAACCGAGGTGATACCATCATCGGATAGTAAGTTGGTGGTGTGCCGTTGTGCGCCTTTAACACTCTTAAAATTTCGTTGAATTTGCGATGGTGAAGGAAATCAGAAGCCTTCAGAAACGGATTTCCATGCCTAAACTACACAGATTATGTTTATCAGACCCATTCCTCTCCGAATTTGCATGCGGCCATAAATGCGGCAAACGCTGGCGAACAAAATGTCCCACTCACCGTGCTCTGAACGAGTTATTGGCGTTTATTAGCGGCCTGTACCAGGGATAAGGGTTTTTCGGGGCGCATGCAACGCGTGATTATTCCACTGTCGCCTCCAGCTCATTCAAAACTGGATGAGTGAATCCGCTATCTGCGGAGCACTGGTCTCATTCACCAACGGGTCATCTTCAGAATAAAACACTGGCACCTAGGCGCGTTTACAGCGAATAGTTTCTGAATTTTCAAAAGTGTATGTAAATATATTCTGCTGATGCTACACTTCATGCACACAATTTCTTCTGGCTGAGCCAGTTAGTTTCCAAATTTTGTGGGTAATCATTTTCGATGTGTCAGTTACTAGGATGAATGTCGCCCCTTCCAGTTTAACCCCAGGGTCCACACTTTTTGTTTAGGGTAGTTTCCCGAAATTCACGATTTGGTCGCGAGGCAAACCATTGGCTAATTTAACGTAGTTGAACCTCCATTTCCAGGTGCACTCATTCCTACGGTTCCGTACGAATTGCAAATTAGTGTACCTCAACTTCAGCCTGAGCATGAGCACAATTTGAGTGCGGGTCTGCCGTATGTCACACATCTCAATTTATTAGTAGTGAAGTATATGAACAAAAATGTGGTTCCCATGCCAGTACATATGGCAGGTCACCTAATCCTACAAGTAGGTTGATACACATTAAAAATGAATACTCCTTGTTTGTGATAACAAGAAGCAGTCCATCAACTGCCCTCTGCAATGCTGAATTAGAGCAAATGATTCAAAAAATTTAAGAATCATCCGACAGACAAAATATAGACATACTGGCAACTGGCGCCGGAACGATGTTATTCATCCATAACATGTATAAACAACCGGAACAACAGAACACTGTTGTACCGCACTGTACTTGAACTTTATGAAGACGGTATTGATTATCGATCTGCAAATTTACAATTGGCATGTCGTCAAGGATCATGTCAGTCATCTCATTATTCCTGAGTAATAGTCTTGAGCGACATGTTACCCAGTCATGCTACTATTCACTACAAGGAGCCAATGTTGACGTCTTGCGAAGGAATTCAACTGTCGTTTATCTAGCTCTGCTAGGTTAGGTTGAAAAACACAAAATCGAAAAATATCAATCCAGGCGGCTCACGCTTATCGTATTCTTGCTACCCAGGCTTTCGAATGGACTGACCGGCTAGCTATCAACAAAAACCGGCAACTCGAATGCCAAACTTCATGAACCCCTACAAAATTCCGATGGTTGACACTACATTCCGGTCATCCACTGTGAACACCTAGTTTCCTTACAGCTGTGTGCACACATGCATCAGCGCGTGCATCAAGGCACCTTCCGGTAGGGAGCCATGGTTGTCGCTTCGATGTCGGGTGTATGGGTATCGACAGAAGGCACCTTCCTCTTCTATCGCTCGGATGCGACAGTGGAGCAGAACAACTGAGCTATTTGATTCCAATGCACTGCCAAAAGGCTCGTAGTAGGGGTACAGCACAGACAGACCACATGAGCCGGACCAAAAAGCATTCTCACCTGGCAACAACTGTGGTACACAGCCACAGTGAAAGAAGCCTTTTAAGGCTTGCAAACAGAGCGCTTGAAAGATTTGGGTGAGGTACATGTGCAGTTACGATAAGCAGTCAGCAGTTCCAATAGCACCAGACTAAAGGAAGGAAAGTTTTCGTTCGAACCGCAATCATTCCCCACAGTATTAGAAAACGAATTCCATCTACTGCACTGTTAGTTTTGACCATGCGTTAAATTGCGGCATACTTTTGTAACAACCGTAGACGTTTCAGCCAAAAAATGAAAAATGTCTTGCTTTAGTAGAAAATGTTGACCTAATTGGGAACACCACAGTCATTGTCAGCCCGCTTCAGAGGAGAATTAGATGTAATTATTTTAGGTATACAATTCTAATGAAACTAGGCCTTCCAACTACTGGATAATAAATGCTTAGCACACGTATTTCGCTGGGTGAACAAACAACAAAATGTTATTTCTGAAGGAGTACTGAAGCGCAACTTATAACAAACACAATATGATACCGAAAATTCGAACAGAATAACCAAAGAAGCCATCTGTAGTACCTATATGGAGCACCCGTTTATTTGGATGGTATTTTATGCGCAATTCACGCTGAACCTAACCTGTATCTGTAAATCCAAAAGTGGAATAGACGTTTGCTTTGTTTTGCGTTAAGTAGCTTCCATCGCAGTTTGGGACAGAAAATTTGAACCGAATTTTGATAAACTAAGTTGCAGTCAATTACAGAAAGCTCGTGAAGTGTGAATATCTATTTGTGTAGTTAAACTGTTGTATCCGCCCCGTTCTAGTTTACAGAAATAAAATCCTAGCATCTCAGCTCTTTGTTTTCTTTCGGTGCAAATGAAATATGCACGCCAAATTCGGTGAAAATCGATCCTTGCATATTTGATTTTCACAAATTTTTCTAATCCTTGCTGTTCCAATCTCAAGGAATTTGGGTGCCCGGGCGGCTGAGAGGCACCCATCGCAGACAGTTCCCTCATATACAATGTCGGACTAAGATAACCAAGCATATAACCGTCGTGGCTCTGCTTAAAGTATAGTATGTCAGCCATCTGCATTAATGGCGACGACCGCCTGACCTCGACCTGTCCCCAGAGAATAACGCGCCATACTGTCTGCAGCAAACTGGCAATCGCACTGCAGTAAGAACGCAGACAACCAATAGCATTCGAATTAAATTACTGATTCATTTGAGCAACTGAGCGATTGGAGATTTTTATTCTGGTGTCCTAGAACAGTGCAAAGCCAACACAGCATGGAACGATTACGGAACATTCATCAGCTCGTCACACCATCACAATATTTTATACTGTCTCTTTGTGCGTGTCAGACATAAGTAAGTTACTATGGACTCATTCCGCCTTGCGTCGCAACTACCGGCCGAGCTTGCATTCCGCTGCTGTAAGGCTCTGGGAACACTGTTTTCTTAAAAGGTTGCATACCATGCAAATTTCATGAAGCTTTATTGTTGTTTACTGCTGGTTAACGAGAGGAAGTTAATCCTGCAAGATCTTCAGATCGAGTGACTCCTGTTATCAATTCAGTGAAAATGGCGCCAACAGAACAGAGACTATCGCACTTATCCCGCACAACTGCAAAACTCGAGGATGTATCAAGTGCTCTGGAAAAAAATCTTCAAAGATACACACTTGCGGATCCATTTGGGAAAAACCTTCATTGAGTTAAACACACTTAACAAAGGTTATTCCCAATTACTCTCTGTGTAATCTATATCTCTAGTCAGCTCGCGAAAGTCTATAAATGATACTGCGAAGACCATCAAAATTTGGTTACATATCTGAACGACATTGCTACCCCTGTCTTAGGTCAAAACACAAATTCTAATGGGTTATTATTTCTTTCGGAGAAATTTCGTCATAAATTTCCGAGTAATCATCTCAAATAGTTTTACTGTTTTAAAACTGTCTCATGTCTAGCCCACTGTGTGAGAGTTCTAGGATTCAAACCAGATTCTATCCGTGTTTAAGCTCCCAAAATTTTGACTGAGCTGAGTGTTGTTATCGACATGTAGCAACACTACTGACGTTCATCACCATAAATTTCAACAATTTCCAAGATCTTGTTTTGTGTGCATACTGCATCAGAATTCTTTGCCCTCTTGAGAAAGAAAAAAGCTTTTTCCCACATTTTATCTGCTTCTGCGCTTTTGACGCCGTTCTACATCAATTTCACGTGAAAAATATTAAACAACTTCATCTCCCGTAGTCATAGACGCTGCTTTGCGGGCAAGCTGGAGATCCACTGATTTACTTGTCCAGAAGGTTTTGTTCAGAGGGAACTCAACGGATGGTATACTGGAAGACACAGCTCAACCGCACAGCTAGTGGTGCTCCTGGCTAATAAAATCTTTACAACTCTTGGATTCAGACACTCTTAGCTGTTCTCAGTTGATGGTGTCAATCCAGCTCTCTCCAAGGATGATACTAACATATTTGGCGATCCTATCATAACGCTTCATGGCTTCGCCTGTGTCTGGTGACTAGTGACAAATGACTTAAACCACCTGAGACGACGTATATCCTTTGGAACTTCGGTGACTTTATTATGAGCTGTCGTTCCGGAACCTGCGCCTTAAAACACTTAAATTACCGCGGTTTCACTTTTGCTAGTTTCAAGTGATTAATTTTAGCCCACCCGGAAAGTGACTTATCTAAGTAGTAACACTGCAGAGTTCAAGTGGCTTGCACCAGGGAGATCTTCCAGAAGAACGCATACAACACTGATGTCTCTAATCTTTATAAAAGCACATTTCGAAGCAGAAGCTTGGAGTACTGACCAGAGAGTCAGAGGGGCGTCATTCAATAACTACTCTGACATGCTCGCAGATAAACAGCGCGCCAAAGAATGCCGTTTATTCATTGAATACGTGGTTGCATATGCACTAAATGAATTCCGTCTGCTCAACCTCTCATCAAGTCCAGGTACAGTCATTTAGGTTCACCTCTTCAATCACCAATTTAACTGAGCTTTTGGAGAACGACTTCAAACCTGCACCGAAAACAACCATATAATGAAATGATACCAAGCGAATCTTGGTCAATTGGTTTCACATATCATCACCATTATATTTACAACGTTTGCTTTCGTGTGCAAGATCAGTTTCTAGAAAACAATCAAGTTATGTGCTCCACTTTTAATTTAAAATGCTCACACACCTTCTTGGCTTCTTTTCGACAGGTTGAGAACTTTTTGGGTCGAAAAGTGGACAAAGGCTGGTACGGCTTGAAACGAGACATGCGAATACACGTAGGACGATCATAGGGATGTGTCTGGCCCTAACCCATCGAGCCCAACTACATCGGCAGAAAATAAGGCTAACCAACGCCGGTCATCATGATAACAGCACGCGCTCTCGTGTACCTTGGCTACTCACCGAAATTATTAGGCCCGTGTCTATGTACGTCGCCGATTATGATGCCTCAACTGTACGTGATAGCCTGGCCTAAGGGCCAACGATGGCCCGTCATACTCATAACTTTACACGTTGTCGTTCACCTCCTGTCGCTCCACCTGATTAACGCTGGTCTTTGAAGAAGACAAACGAATGCAGCAGATACAAATAGCGACTTTGGTTTTATACATAGACTGCAACAGCCAGTGCATACGTATATTTTTTACCCACTAGCAGATTTAACCACCAGGTAATGCAGACGTCAGCTAACAGTCGAGCACTCTGAGAGTTCCCATAGATCCTAAGATACCGACTCTCAGAGCGCTTTCAAACTTTTCCACGATAGTTCAGCCCTTAACGCAGCTGGTCACTTTAGCGTTTCTTTTACAGCGAGATGGCTCAGTGGTTTGAGTGCAAATTTACTGACCGGAAGGCCCGTGGTTCAAAACCCGACTTCTGCTACTCGACTTCCCCTGTCTAAGCTTGGACAACCTGTCAGTATCCCAGCCCTCGGGCTTCCTTTGGGTGGCATGGCAGCTAGGCACCGAAAGAGTGTCACAGCTGAACGAGTATCTTTTTTATCTTTTATTCTCTCGCAGCTTCTTAATGCGCTAGACAAAACAATATTTAGAGCTGAGCACCTAGTCCGCATTATTTGAATTTCTGGAAAAATTTCTTAAATCCCGTTGTACAAATTTAGGATGTCTCAATTCCTTGCAAAAAGTTCATTTACGATCATATTCGTGAAGCTACTAATTCTTTGACAGGCCTTTAAGCGTGTGCTTTCAATGACATTTTAGGCAACCCATAATTTTTTTAATATTCTTAGTTAGTGGTGTATAAGGGTGCTCTTGTAAAGGGTTAAGCACAGGTCCCCGAATAACAGTGTCTTTTTTAGGCTGAACATCGAGCAAGATAAAAATTTCAGCATCCCGCTGTCATGATTTCTGCCCACTGATACCAGTTGTTTGGTTGCCAGCGCTCCGTATAATAAACAGGCATAATAATCACGAAATATGCTCAAGGCTGCGCACAAAATTCCTAACTGAAAATATTTCATCGAAAATAAACTGCAGTAATTGGTTCTCACAAGGTTGTAGGAAACTTTCGATGCAAGCATTTCGGTCTGAACATTTCTGAAAGAGTCCACTCTAGACGAGAAAACTATTAATTTTTCCTCTGCATTAGGTAAAACATTCTTTGCTTTGCTTTCAGGTCTTATCACGAAGCTGTTCGGTCACAGTGAAAATTTACCCATGTAATCAGATCCCCATCAAAATCCCATATACATTCATATTAAAGGTGAACAGCTGCAAGTTTATCAGAGACCATTTATGACTCGCTCCTGAAGGTCAGCCCCAATCTGACAAGAACAAGACTATTCCCTGTTTAGGGGGAATTGATTACTTTGTTCAGAACTCTACTCTAATATCCGTTGACCGGCTGCAGGCTTCTCCCAAGTAAATAGTGCCGTACAACCTCTCGGAACTGAGTAAGGAAGTGCTAGCGCAAAGCCCCATGGTGCTGGATGTAAATTGCAGAACGGGTCGACATACTAGGAAAGGCAGTATGCCTGGCCTTAGCAATCTTGCAGCCCGCTTTCTTATCATCATTCAAAACACAAAAGATATAAACTAAAAAGGGTTCAGTTCCTAGGTGTTTGTCCAGGAAAGGCCCGGGATGGTGAGCACAATGTGCCCGGTGTTGAGCCCTGCCTATCACGTTTTGTCCACTGTTGACTCTTCATCATGCAAAGGTCAGTTGGTCAGCCAAAACACACTTAGGTAGTGCGTGTCGCACTTTTAAATACTCACAGGAAACCAATTCAGCATAACAAATTTCCAGCAAATGCAGAAACAAGAAAAACGACCCAGCCGACGAAAAATGTCAGAGATTTTAGAGATGGAGTGTAAACTGCCTCTCATTCACACCAATCACACATCCCAGGTGCCTGCCTGTACGTTTTGTGCTCGTACGTGGCATACATTCTCATGGAACAGCGATTGGCTTAGAGCACACTGATCACAGCTCGGTGCCACCGTTTTTACTCGCATTTCTTCTAAGTCGACCTGATTATTTTACGGCTGTTTGCTGTGTGCAATTTGTAGTTGCTTTGGCCTTCTGTTGGAAGCCTAATCTCTTCTACCAGTGCATCTGAGCCTCCTGTCTATAGTCGAGCTCTATGACGGCCTCAAGTGATTGGGGGAATATTTATTGGCTTTCCCGTTTACATTGTATTCTGCAACAGTATGGCGTAAGTTTGCCTGTAAGGATGCATTTTCTGACATTCACGGACCCAGTTCCATTACCAGCACCGTCGTGACGTAGTCGTTTTACCCTCAGATTGCGCCTTTTGCCTTTTGCGCCAAAGCAAAAGGCTTTTGTTTGGCTATCAAATTTCTGCTTTTGTTTCCTCCATCTCTTAGTTTGCTTGGTATGTCTTTGATTATTCCTTCGGCTTCATTGGCACCGTTATGCGAGAACACCTCCAAAACCTATTTTTGGATTACCTACTGGTTATCTCGATTGGGGTTTCCGAAATATCGTAGTGGGTCGCGGACAAGGGAGTCGATCGTGTGACATCTGTAAGCTCCGGATCTCCGGAGACAGTCGTGTCATCGGTATACTCGCCAAGCTCAAGGGTTTTGTTGAAGACAAGCGACCAGAAGAAGGCTTCGTTGAAGTGTTTACTGACGCTAAACACCAGCCAATCCTGGCGTCTCGAAGTTCTAGTGCGGCCTTGCTCTGTACAGCCTAAAAAGGTTTTGACAGTATCTCCTCAGTTTTCGATATATCAATATACCCGACTAAAAACTTAAGAGTACTGTTTCAGTTGAACTTAAGTCAAAGTTGAGTGACCGACCGTGTGTGGCATGAAGTACTGCGCGTACTGCACGATCCCCAGGCGTTCAGAAGGTAATCGCTATTTAAGCATAGATGCTGGCCGTTAATGGTTACCATAAGCTGCCTATTGGTGACCCTAAGTTCAGCACAAACACAAGCGGGGATTATATCCAATGGATTTCAAAATTTCATGAGGGGTAGCAGTGATTTGACGGTGTATGCTTTCCAACATGCATTTCGCCTGCGAGTGTGGAACTATTCTGCCGGAAGCATTTGTGTAATCCATTGGCTCTTCCATTAGTTTAACCGTTCAAGAGCATTGAGTATTAGAAACAGCTGATATTTTTTGTTTGGGTCTTTTTATCTCTAAAATGGTTTCTACGGATTACCCATTTCATTCTAATGATAAATTCTTCACAATTCACATTTTGTTAAGATATCATTCCAATTACCTCTTGGTTCTGCCCTTTCCTTCACGGGTTTGTCTCCCGCCTGCTCTAACTTGAACACTTAAGTCATTCCTAATTGAGCATTTCCCTGATTACTATTAAGCCTGTTTTTGGCACCACTGCCTGTATGAACCTAGAGTAAATCAGTGGGATTCTGGTTTGGTTTCGCTTAACATAAGTAGAAGCAATGTCAATATCTGGCATATTCCACTAACCTAGGATGAACGCAAGCTCAGTCGGACAAGCAAAATCCTGCTACAACCTAGCTTGTCAGTCAGGATCCGGGAATGGTGCTGATAAACTGGTTACCCCAAGGATATCGACTGAAGTCTGCTCGGATTCAATTTTTTGAAAACATGGTTACAAAGTTCCTAGTAAACGTCTAAAGAGTCAACAAAGATGAGACCAGCCTTTGGTTTTACTTCAGCGGGTGAACTGAATAGTGACCAATCTCCACAGCTCTGCTCTGCCAGCGCTTCTGGTAAGGTATTCAAATAAGCTGAATATATGAGGCTCCTACAATTCATTGATTCTGAATGGTTCGAATACTCCTAATTTAGAAAACGGCCTACAGTGTATTGAAAGAAAACCGGTCGAATTCACTATTTCAAAAACCACATTTAAGTGCTCAGCATCAGCGTTAACAAGTGAGAAGGCGCAAACAACTTGATGCCTCTCAGCAACGCATCAAATCCGTCATTTAGTGCTCCGTGCACCTACAAGGTTACGCCAACTTAGCAGTGAGCCCTGTGCTAAGGCTCAACTTTTAGCTCAACCAACACCACGTTTAGCTGTGTCAGTAACATGTGGAAACTAGTCTAGCCCAAAGCACGCTCACCTAGTCCAATTTGGTACGTGCCTACGCTGTAAAGTAGCCGAGCTCCCATCCAGCTGTGCCCAACTAACTAATCCTGGCTGCCCCCAGGTTAGGAATAATGCTACTTTCATCAAGTCAATTAGTAGTAGTAATCAAGTAGACAAGCGAGCGCAGCTGAAAATCACGTAGCGGCTTGATGAAAATCCAGAAAAAACCAGCCACTCCCCCTGAGTTCAGTGCTGTAAGACAACCCAACCACGCTCAACAGCATGCTTAAGACCCTTGTAATACCTACTGAAAAAATAGCATCTGTCTTTTTTAACCCTACTGGTCCCTAAACATTTTACCTTTACATAATGCGGCCTGCGTCAGCAAGTTTTTCTGCTTGCTGGACCACTAATTTTTCTACCATTTCAAGCCATCTTCCTCCAAAAGCGCCTGGGTTCCTAATCAACTAACTAACTAAATAAATAAATAAATAAATAAATAAATAAATAAATAAATAAATAAATAAAAACAAATGAAAATAAATAAAATCAAATATTGTCACCACCCACCACTCAAAACTGTATTTGAACGTGGCCCTTTTCTGATTCCAGCCTTTGGACAATAACTGGCCGCTCCCCGATGCAACGCTTCCCTCAGTTTCATCGGCGCATCTGCCATAAACGAATGCTTTTGGTTGTCATTTTGCAAAACCTCTAACTCCTCGGTAGAATTAGTCTACCTGCTCTCCCTCAATCTTTCTTTACTCCTCTTGTCCACCCTGCAATCCTTACTTTGAGGTTTTTGTGGCAGTTGCCTCTCTCGTCCAATTTCAGACCTACCGCTTATCTCACTCCACAATGCAATGCCTGCCGCACCATGAGTGTTAATATGCCTTTCACATTTAACTAGCGCTCCTGGCACCCCTAAAAAGTCTACGTTACAGTTCGTTTTTCTTCAACTCAACATTCTACTCCGTGCAAACCCATCCGGCCTTTTGCTTCAGCTTCGGCACCCGCAGAAACTTCAGTTACTTTCGATCGATTCAGTATGTAACAAGTGTGCTTTTGAACAGCCATGCTTCATTTACCTGACGAAAACGTGACATACATTCTCAAAACATGATGTTTCAGTTGCCCGTCCAGGTTACAAAATTTATGGTATCGACCCCGCATAAAGCTGGGGGAAAACCTCTATGCGCTACTCCCATGCTGACTCCTGGGCAGGAATCACTGACGACTTAGATTCGGGGTTATCCATGAAGGTGTGCACATCACCAATTGACGCACAGCCCCAATCCTACTGTAAGTCTCTGTCCACGTGCCTGTTGCCCCGAACTCGATCATTTCTGTCTAAATATTTCATCATAGCTTGAGCAATCCGGCACACTGGCAAACCTTCTACAAACAGTTTCCATATACCCGAAGCTGCATGCTCATAATATTCGCAGTCCCGCCTCCTGTAGCGTAAGGTCTTGGTGACAGAAGTCTACTCCCTTGTGTAAGCTGATGTTTGATATTAACTCTCTGAAGCTTTCCGGCAAAGGCCATCGATTACCTTCAGCGCTAACCCTCAGTTAGTCATTCCGCCTCCACAAAAGTCAGGTTTCATTATGCGGATCTCAACTAACAAAGAATCTATCCTACTAGTATTCCGTGCAGCCAATTAGGGTTCAGTGTCAAGCGATTAACTGTGCTGTAAATCCTGAACAAACTTTTCTCGTTTATCGTTCGGTCCATACAAAAGATACTGTACCAAATTCCTGTTTGGTACGTAGAACGCGAGACATACCCATTACCATCGCCTACCTCAGCATAACTAAAACTTAAATTCATCTCCATTACTACAGCCTTCACAAACTTGCAGCTGCTCGAATAGCCCGGTTTCTCGATCGCTGCTTTTTGTTGTGCTTGTGTGACCGCACCAACTTCACCAATGCTTCAGGTGAGAGTCAGTCCTCTCCCCATAACTAACAGCGTTTTCCGGCGAAGTGTACCTGGCCTAACTTTATTTCTGCTGCGTATACTTGTCGCTCTAAGTTGCACCGTCTATTTTGGAGCCTTTCTGTTCGCCAGCGATGTAAACACAGCCCACAATTTTCCAGCTGGTGATGCAAACCAGTACCTACACAAAACCTGGACGGACATGGACCCTTTGATTTGACGATTCGACTATTACACCCACAACATGCCCGAACGGACGAGTTTCTGCCGGCTGCATGTTTAATCTGATTGTATATTTTAGCGATTGGTCCTCGTCCTTCCGAGGAGATAATGTTCGGCAGGTAAAATTTTTTGATGCGCAAACCGTGAATAAGACAGCTTCACGATTTGCCACCCTGCAGATCTGATGGTAACCAAGGATAAAAATCGCTTCTGGTTGCTTACGCCCTGATGCGATAGCCAAATCTATGCATTCCACCTCAATTCATAAATGTATCCCTTGACACATATGTCGCGGGGATGCTTCCGCCATGTCCCAGTGGTTCCGCGGCCGGCCTTTACCACAGGAAAATAAGAGGAGAGTGCTGCAGTTGATTGTCGTCGCTGGATTTACTTATCTTCATTCTTAGAAATCCCCCTTGTAATTGCCCAAAATTGCGAATAGAAGATATCCTCATTTGCAAACCAATTTGGTTTTACTTGAGACTCAACTGGAACCCAGCTGAATCCCACGTTTATTATGTTTGTAAGCAGCTGAATGTGCTGCACCAGGCCGCCTCATGTTTCAGTTGCTACGATATTCGAGATATCGCGATGCATGTTTGGACCTAGTAAACTACTCACAAGGTTCTGAAAATTAGTCGAAAGCCCACAACCGGTTTCGCCCTTATTAAGCATATCAGGAAGGCGCAATCCCCGAGTTTCCGTCAACCTACTGTTCCACTTGAACCCAAACTGCTCGGAATTAGCAAAATACACTCATTTGCAAACCAATTTGCTTTGGACGGAAGACTCACCTGGAACCCAGGTGAATCTCTCGTTTATGATGTTATTAAGCAATATCTTGAAAATTGTACCAACTGAAACATGAGGTGGCCTGGTGTAGAACATTCAGTTGCTTAAAAAACATCATCACATTCCTGGTAAATCTCCCGCAAAACCAAACTGGTTTGCAAATAAGTGTATTTCCCTAATGTCGTGTAATTTGGGTTCAGTCAGAACATAAGTTTGACGGAAACTCAGGGACTGCGCCTACCTGAAGAGCCCCAAGAAGGGCGAAACCGGTCGTGGGCTTTCGAAAATTTATCATCAACCTTACGAATAGTGCATTGCGTACGTAGAAGATATCCTGTTTGCATGCTTACAATAGTACGGGCTTCTCGGAAGTTAGCCATCTTGTACACCTCGACTCATAAATTCTGTATCTTCCGCCACTTTGTGAAACAATCTCGTACGAAGGCGATCTCATCCGCTGAAGACGATCACCGGAAAGTAACTCTATGTTCGTTCTGCGACTTGTTTGCCTTAGTTATAATTTTTACAAAACGAAATGAAATTCCACCCCGGATAACGATGGCTCATTTCTTCATCAGTACCAGCGCGTCGCGTGGTTCTGAGCTACACCAGTGTGACCTTATAGGATTCCTTTTCACGCCTACATCTTATTCTATGTCGAATAAACCTGAATTCGCCATCTAATAAAATCAAGACAAACTGACACCTCCGCTTACTTCAGAAGCTTGCATAGCTTAATAGGTTACCATTTTTGCGCCAAACCACTTAAGTGACTGCCACCTCCCCACCCGTCTTAACCATTCCTTTCAAGACATTTTCTGCCGATTCCCACATCCACCTATCCTTTGTGGGGCCTACGTCAGACCGCTTATTGAATATGCCAACCAAGTTGTCTACTCAGGACGCAAGAAGGACGTAATCCTCATTGAGCGTGTCCTACGAGGCGCTACAAAATTGGTTGCTGGCCTTAAATCCGTGGACTACGAAACGCGTCTCGCGGTGCTCTACATCTGTCCCGTGGAGTATCGTCGCCTCCGAGGAGACCTAATACTTACATATGGCCTGTTTGATCAAGGTTTGGCCAACAGGTTTTTCACCGTTGATCCAGCTAGCACACGGCTAGGACATGGTGAGAAGATTTTTTAAGCTCAGAGAGTACACTTTTATCAGGCAAATTTTTTTCCCATTTCGTGTATTTGCCGAGTGGAATAAACTTCCTCCGACGGCTGTCCACGCTACATGTAGTACCCGGTTCAAAGCGTTATTAGACACTTTCTTATGCGAGTCCTTGTGCTGGCTAGCTTACTGCCTCGCGCTGAGAACTTAAAGAGCAATGCTGCATACTTTTTTTGCTTGTGCCTTTCAGATGAACGGCAGCCGCTGAACGACAAGAACGAAACCGACCCGGGAATCTTGAGCGAAAGCCTCTATCCTGTGTATCAGTCCGTGAATTCGTGAATCCGTGGAGCGTTTATAGTCTCCTGGCACTATCACCACCGTACCCTCTATCTCCCGATTTCATTTTTCATGCCGTTTGCTTGTGGCTTTCTAGGTCCATATGCGCTGCTCCTGTGACCCATTTCGACACGTCTAGGAGCCCTAAAAGTCACACTGGAAGCCACCTGCGACAAACTGAGCCTCGTGCTTACTTAACTTCCCCAATCTAGCGACATAAATTTCCGGTAAATCCCACTCGGGAGGTCTTACCTGACACAAAATCACCCAGCTACATTTTTCGGTGATTGTAAATTGTCGCATTACGCATTCATGCTGGCAACAGATACTGGACATCCCTGGTCTTACACTGTATTGCTGTTCCATTTAATTCCCGTAATTTTTCCCCTGATGGAATATTGTCGCGTGAGTTGGTACTGCGTTCTCCTGCTTTTTCTGGTTTACACTTGTCTGTCCGCTTACACATGGACTCGGGGGCGAGATGGCTCAGTGGCTAGAGCGCGATTTTCCTGACCGGAAGGCCGTGGTTCAAAACCCGACCTCTGCCTCTCGACTTCCCCTGTCTAGGCTTGGGCAACCTTGCAATATCCCAGCCCTCGTACTTCCTTCGGGTGGCATGACAGCTAGGCACCGAAAGGGTGTTATAGCTGGAGGATTTGCTTTATTCTTTTACACGGACTCGAAGCCTGGATAAGAAATACTCGTGAAGTGTACAGTCCCACATTTCCTGATCGCCCAGTAGGTTTTCCACCCAAGCCGCCTAACCTATGGACTCTAGTCTATACTAGGTCTAACTTTTTTACCGTCAGCCAGTTCTTAAACGCTTGTTGTTGCTCCGCTTCAGCCGCCAGAGCAGGTTTACCTTTAAAACGGTTTGGTATGATATGTGTTGTTTAATATAGACTATCTAACTCACAGTTAGTCAGCGATCCCGCATGCCACCAAATAAGAAGTTTTCTACCGCTCCCTAGCACACCTACTTTGTGGATGTCCAGGCCAAACCATCTTTTGGCCAGGCGTCTTTTCTCCGTAATAAAGTAAATAACAGCCGTCTAACTCCTTCATCCGTCCACTACACTTAAATTGCGCGCAAAATCTCTAGCATTGTGGAGGCTACCCAACGCCGCTGGCCCCCTCACTACATCTCTTGCGATGGCGTCTAAACGAAATTCTATTCTACCTCTTTCCTCTGCTTTCCTGTTATATTTGTACAATCTTAACCAATGATTCTTGGCTTAGTATACGCAATTTTGTCCTTCCTCACCAGCAACCTTCTGCAATTTCTTAAGGTATGGCAAACCTTAGCCTTTTCTATTTATGGACCATATGCCGTTGAATTTCCACCTGGCCAAGCAAACATTACGGGGGCCGTTTTATTACTTCGTCTCCTGAGATCCATTCTTCAGTTGAAGATGTTTCGACTGTCCCGTTCTGCTGTCGTTTTCTACGCCTTGCTCGTGTATTGCTTCATGTGTGCACGCTACAAGCATTGTTCTCAAAATGGCTTTAAAATGCTCCCGATTACTCAACGGTCCAAATTTCCCTGTTAATCTCCCTAAGTAACCAAAAATCTCTGGCACACTAATAGTACTTAATGCAACGCAGTAACCGCCTACGTAGCGTGTAGCAGCGTGACAAGATATTTGTAAGGTAAGCTGATGAAATACGCTGTCATCAGTGAGCCGGCTTACGGAGCAAAACGCTATTGAAATTTAGTCCACAGAGCCGATTTACCTCAAGCCATAGTTACTGACATCTAGAACAAAAATTTGGTGAGCTCTTGAGGCAGCAACAAGCTTACCCTCTTGCTTGTAGTGCAAGAAGAAGACTGAGCGTCAAAGTTCGCGGTGGGGCCAGCAAAGTATCACCCTCTCTCTGTGGCGGCAGGTCCACACATGGAATTCGGAGGAGATCATCTTATACTCTGATCCAGTAAGTTGAAGTTGATTCGAACTATTTCAACTTAAATTGGTAATGAGAGTTTAGGACAATTCCGCATTCCGGACGATGCTCAGCGTTCCTGTCCAACCAAGAATTCGCTTAATTTTACTGGTAGACAGTCTGGGTAATATAGGTTTTGAATGCCATCAAGTTCCCTTTCATAGTCTGACAAATCAAATGGCCTCAGTGGTCTTATGGATGAAATTCACGGTTAACTTTATGCTCAAGCTAAGTGTTTGGGATTGCAAACGAAAACGTTGGTGGCGTTGTGCTTGGGATCTAATTGGCTTTGGTATTTAAATGTCCTGAAACATCAGAAAAGGAATACCATCAAGTGTTCTTGGGTCGAAGTGCTGCCACTGCAAACTATCGCCTGTTCTACTCTCAAAAAGTAAATGATGGGTTCCACCTGTGCTACTGAGTTGTTCAGGCAGTAACTTAAGTTTAATCAATTCCAGTACTGATGCCGCATTTATGCAACCTTACTTGCCAGTGCTCCTGTCACAGAATATCAAAGACCCCTGTGAAAAAGACTATTCATCCATAAAAGTGAAATTCTAGTTCCTTTCACAAAAACTATCCGCTCGTTGCAAAAAAACGTGTACAAGTTAGAATGGTTGACGAGCCCAGAAGTACTTTCAGCAACATCCAAGAATACGCAAAGTACAATGAAGACGTATGCCAAAGAGTCGGCCTCAACAGTTTTTATAAAAATGGTAGTAGCTACACGCATTCTTGGAGTTTCTTGAAGACACCAACAGGGCTATAAGTCTGTGTATCTATTGACCTCCAGCATTACATAATTTTTTAGGAGGTCTACTGAGCATCTAAGGATTAAGCTGTGATCAAACGCTCTCCGGTGTATCATATCGGGGAATGCTGCTTCTGCAGCTTTCATCGAAAAGTTAACGGCTTCCAATTTGTTTGACAAGCTAGGAGCAAGTTCGAGATTTGCAGTTGATTTATGTACATCTAGTGTCACCTATTGCCTAATCATAGTGAAAATGCAAAACTCTTGCGTATTGGTCACGAGCTGAATTCGGCTTCCAGAATTTGTCATGTAAGTGGCAGCCATATTATGGTCAATGCAGTAAGTGGTACGCTTGACTTGTGAACCCGGAAACATCTTGCGTACCTAGGTTTTGCTTGTTACGGTTAAACATCGGTGGGCCTCTGGTTCCTTAGGCGGCAGCCGTTGGGGGCATAAATCAAATTCTGCTCCGGTTCCGTTAACAATAGATGGTCGGGGCTTGCAAACGGCCTGAGGCTTTATTCAGGCCTACATCCACTGTTTAACTGACATGAATTCGACTAGAATTTTAGTCACACATTGCTAGGCATCCTGCATTCAAGATCCCAGCTCATTAGTTCAGACCCTCCATGTTTTCTCCATCATGCTTTTGCGCTGGGTGGACCTAATTTTGAGCTCTTCCTCTCTCAAAAGGACGTTTTTGGTTCTAGGATTGCCAAACATTCAAAGGTAAGCTGAAGCTAGTTTTTTTGGATAGAACAAAAACCTAATCAGCTCATATTCTTACAGAATGGAGGCTATGTGGATCATAGCCTCGCGTGAATACGTATCTCAGTGCCCCGGTCTATCACTCAAATTTGTCTATTCTGCCGCCTTGGTGTATTTGGCGTGACTGGTTTTTTACGAAGCACTTAATACCACTCAAAGCCGGCCGGTGGCTTGCAAACCGCGCCATTTAAAGGCACTCAGGGTCTCCCAGCTGATCCGTTCTTAGTCAAACGAAACTCAGTCAGCGGCAGAAACGCTCATTTGCAGGTGGACGATGACGCCAAACTACTCGCTTCACTGATTAGCTATCAGACTCTGCGGCCCGCGCCTTCATTTCTCTGCCCTCTTTCCATGCTTTGCACGCCTTGCGCTCCGTCTTTACGCACCCCAAAATTTTCCTCAAATGCGGGTTTTTTTTGAATGCACCTCTTTCTTGATTTCCAGCAACAGACTGTGAGGACGGCGCCCCAGAGTGTCTTGAGTATATTGACGCGCGTGCGCTACTTTTCTCACCGGCAAACCCGCTTGCTTAAAAACGTCCATTTTCGCCGTTCGCGTTTCCACTGACTGGCTGACTTCTTGCATGTTGCCCTTGAGTGTATGTTGGCTGAGAACTAAGACCTCCAGTTTTTGTACGCTGCTGTTCCAAGCACAATCTGCGTCGGCTCTGGCCTGTCTCTACTTTGTTAGGCTGCAGCTTTGGCATAAAGTATTCCAAGTTTTGTGAACGTCAGTTTGCTCACTTACGGCGAACGGGACAACTCCCACCCTAGGAACGGTCAGTAAGCACACCAAAGACACGAATAATTAGATTCGTTGCGAGCTTTCTACCGGATTTAGTGTTCTCAATATTTTGGAGCCCTCCGTACAATTTATCCTCGAAGGCATTTCTTGCTTACGTTGTAATTTAACTTTCTGTAACAAAACTTTCCCTTCTGCCGAAAACCTCTTCTGGTTTAGCGTTCTTACAAATCGTGATCGACAGGAATACTTTAGCCTCGTGCTTTCAGCAAAAGGGTATGTGGGGCACAAAACTTCTGTTAAACCGTGGAGCATTGGATGACTTCCCTTTTAATTAGCTTTTATCATTATATATGCGCCACCAATTTTTTGTAGTGTCTGTCTGCTCAGGTGGCATGTTTAACATAAGTATGTTTGCCATTTGTATTGGCCTTTTCCCCTTTTAACCGCCATTAGCAACATATGTCACAATTTTATTAGGCTCCAACTCGGCTAATAAGCATCTGGTATATGACTGCAGCTTGGTCCCACTCGGAAGAGGGTTGAGTTCAAATTTTATGCTCAATCCCCTGCCATAAAAAAGTAAGAGTACTTGGTGCGAAATTCGACACGTTTGTTATATTTTACCAGTAAAATAGCACTCCGTTTTCTGTATTACCAAACTCTTCGGCAGAGCCGGTGTAGGGAACCTGATGGCATTCTGACTGAATATCTACCTGCACCAACCATAGACGGACACATAGTTTACGACCACAAAAATAAATTATGAGGTTCAGTATTCATTTATTGCCAAAATTTGGAATCTCACGACGGTAACATGCACAAGGGCAGGCGCTAGTGCCGGAGCAAGCGTCCACGATTTTTTCCTTGGTAAACTTGTTCTGAAACTACTTGAAAAGTAAAACCAGCACACCGATTGTGCACTTTTTACGGTATTTTCAAAACCGGTTGCATCGCATGTGAAACAATGATAAATTCTAAGAACGACACAAGTTCAAGGGCGCAGGCTTACTATACCATCAATATGATCATGTACGCCACACCCTAAATGAGGAACACAATCCTTGTTTATGGTAACCCATGCTGTCCATGCAAACTCGGAATCCGTGTGTTCATACACTTTGCGTAAGCTCCATCATACGGCCATCTTTAGCGTGATTTCACATGACGTACAAAACTTAACGTATCTCCTTACGTTAAACAGCCGCGCCGATGCAAATGCATATAAGCGAGCAGGCAGAACTTGTCTTAAAAGCATCAACTTCCAGAGGAATAAACGGTCCCTGGCCAGGACGTGTAGATATGTGCGGAAGCATTAACTCCATGTATGCGCTCATCCCCAATGGTATACAGCGATTAGGACAAAAGCTTGGGCTCCCAGTTTTTGTGGGAAATGAACCGAACTCCGATGGCGACTGGTTGAAAGTTGACGAGCTTATGGTTTAAAGGGTTACAAAAGTAGTGGGTCACACTCTGTTGACAAGCGACGCCCCCCTCTTGAATGTTACCTTAATCAGATGTCGGTACAAAGGATGACAGCTCAAGGAACTAGCAACGAGCCACTCAGGTTGGCAACTTGCGGATTCATTTCACGAAGCTCTCAGGGAATAGTCTCAATGAAAGTGACTTGGAATATGAAGCACATGGGCTCCCATTCTCAGATGACTTTCATCCGACTCTTCACTTGCCCGGGTGTATTCATCCATTTTCATGAATAAAGGCAAAACCTGCGACCAAACTGAGGCTTATGAATCTCATGAAGCATACATGACGTGGTGTTTCTTTCCTGTGTCTCCAGACGTGTTCTCTGGCCCCCCATTAATAAGTCGGAAAATCGACATGAGTCGGAAAAAGCGCACCATCCCGTTGATAAACTAAAAATAGATGCTATTTTCTATCTACGTTCGGTATAAGTTAATTTAATAAGATGCGCTTTGCAAGGCACTTGACTCAGGGTACAAAATGATTTGTTGTAAGCCAGAAAATGTTCTGACAAAATTAATTCAAGCTCAAATATGTTTAAAAATTGCTAAAGGGTCGAGTAAGGAATAAGTAATTGTTTCATGATAGCAACACACACCGGCAGGTACTTCAGCGCATGAAGACGCCTATTTGGACGAACAACGCAGCACACAAAAATATTACGAAACCTGAAACAAGATAACAACTACTAGAAGAGACAGAGAATTCTTGTAATACATGGATAACCATGTAAATCATTGTAAGTGAACAATGGGGGTACTATGTCTAACGAGATCTAAAGGACCACCACGACATTCCACATAAGATCGGAACAATAGCCTATGGATGAACTCCTGAAACGCGTCAACTTAATATAGAGGCAAGCAATGTATACATTTAAGACTCCGTCTCCGTAATATGCAGTGCCCAATATAGGCCTGCGGTGGGCAGTAAGTGAATGTCTGGAAGGGTGTCCGAGCGGGCAATTTTCCTGTGGACGTTATTTTTTGAAACCAGTTGCACTTCTGCACTTCAAATTGGCACCTGGCTCAACAAAATGCTCTTTGCAAGTCATTTTTATCTGCGTGTGCGTAGTACGAACAACCTCACTCAGAAACAACGAATAACAAAAAGTAAAATAAAGTGCCGAACAGAAAAAACGAATTATGTGTTCTAGTTCCTCGTTGCAATTGAGAGTGCTTACACAAAGAAGGATAATTTGTCCAGATGTAAACGAAAATCTGTTGGGTTTTTGCGAAGTGCGAAGTGAGGGGCAATGGAGATGTGTGTGAACCCACAGTGGCACACAACTGGATTAAACGCATCGCGTTGAAAAATGATCAATCGATGTCAAACACTCGAAAATTATTCATTATTTCGCATCTTGAGCCTGCCACTTAATAACTTTTACGAGAACATGTCACCATGTCTGCGTTTCGATTTTTAGTCTCCCACCGCCGCCATGCTAAATATTCTACGCTCGTATGGTAAGGAATATTATAAAGTATTTCTGGAACACACCGTACATACAATCTGGAAGCAGCTGATAGTAAATTAACATCTACGGCCGGTTAGAGTTAGTACTTCTAACTTCTGTTGTCTCCACAGATTTCAGAACGGGAGCTGCGTTTGTTTTTTGGGAGAGCCCTTGTTGAAAGGAACGCTATTTTGCTGTTACAGAAGAAAACTTGAAAGTAAACAATATAGTCAAAGTGTTCGACTTGATTCTTGGTTCGTTTCTGAACTAATCATGGAGGATGCAGGACAGCGAGACACATGATAAGCGCTGTTGATGACCTTGTTACGTTCTGGTAAGCCCCAGGTTACAGAAAATCATTTATACCATCCTTGACTTCGTTAAACCGCAGCGCACACCAAGAAGGGAAGAAGGGCTGAAGTGAAGTGATGAGTGGTATATCTTCTGCTGTCCCCTGTTCAATGCCTCCGTGCCGTAAAAAGACTCGTCAACCAGGAACACAACAGCTTCATTGCGAAAAAACGAGCGCAACAATTAAAAGGGACCTTGCGTTATTTGGATGGCACCTTCATCGACCCATGGTGTCGGTAAATTGATTTATTGATTGACCGGCCCGGATGCTTGCCGCCTTCCCTTTTGAGATTTTGTTGGAGTTTGAGGGTCGCTGTAGGTTTCGGGCATACTGCAGTTATTTTCAGGAATCTGACCTTTGCGGCTCCTACCCCTATTGGTAGCTTAGCGTAAGATTGTCGGAGCGGGTCAAGTTGAAAAGGTTTCACCGGGTTTCTAGCGCGACTGGTATGGCGTTCCTTTTGCAGCACTGGGTCTGTCTTCGGCGGTACATAAAAAGCAGTGGCTGTTGATGCTGGTCTTGAAAGCTCGAAGGTTTTGCGCAACTGGTTGAGGTCCAGTAACTGTTCTTCGGATTTTGAGATCAAGCACTCAGTCGTCTGTGGCTGACTAACATGCCGTTTTTATATCAATGATTCCACCCGGACGCTATAAATCACCTGACCGATTCTTTTGGAAACAACTCCGACGGTCCAGTTCCGGTGACCTGGACGATATTCTCTCATAACCACACGTTTTTTAGACCGGAATGTTGGTTTCCCTCTTGTTGGTGATTATGAACACGTAAATGTCGGCAGAATAGCGTCGTGGGTCGGTCTCAACCTTCTGTTTATCATAATTTCTGCTGAGGAACGATCGTCCGGAGACTTTGGAGTAAAAGTTGCCCTATAATTCAACAGAAACGCATCAAAGACTTTTGCCTTGGTCCCTTACTTTTCTGCTTTTGTCAACACGCGTTCAAATGTGTCTACGAACCATTACGTCTGACCTTTGGATTGTAAATGGGATGGTGAGGAAGTAACATGTGTGATGCCGTGCCTTTGAACGAATTCGCCTAACTGATGCGATATGAACTGAATACTATTGTCGGACACAATATTTTCCGGGAGACTGAACTTTGGAAATAAATGCCACAAATTAGTGATCGTTGCTGCCGTCGTTGTTTCCAAATGTTGTCTTACTGAATGCATCGACAACGATGAGGAAGCTTTGCACATTAGTTGGTCCGGCACAATCCAAATGGATGAGCGATCATAACCTTTCTGGCTGTGGTCAAGGCTGCGGTGACTGTGGGTTGGGTAACTTCTGAGCACCTGCACATCGAAAATAACTCCGACAAACCCGGTCCATGTGCTCATCCATACCGGGCCGATAAACATAGATGCTAGCAGGGGACATTATGTAGTTTATCCCTGGATGTCCACTGTGGAACTGTGATAGGACCTGGTGAGGAAATTTTATGGGAACAACGATTCTGTCACCAAGGCCATGACATTCGTTAAAAACAGCCAATGAACTCCGTTGTTGAAAAAGTCGCCAGACTTCTCTTGACAAACAGGTTGTTGTCCAGGTAGTTTGGTTGTACTCCACCGCCTTTTGTAGTACGTTGTCACTTTTGGTGACAATACGGGCCGAGTCAAAGGTCACGGGTAGTTAGTTCATGGTCTCCAACGCTACTCCGCAAAATTCCGTTTCGATGGCAACAGTTGCTATGACGGTATCTTTTGCTTCCAACTCATGGGAAGCAATCCAGTGCGTGGGCGCATCCGCCTGCCTAATTTTCTCGGTTGAGATATACTTTGAGGTAAAGTTGTATACAAACGGAATCGTGCCCTACCGTAGTAGATGGTTAGTTTTGTAGACCAAAACATGTTTCTTGGAGCCAAATATATAAACGCTAGTGACGGATCACACACACTGGTTTGTGATCCTATGTCGTGTATGGTGAGAACGGGCCAGAAAACGTCACGAAGTTAGATGAAAAAAAAGATTTGGGTATCTGGCTCTCTTCAAACATGTCCTTCTCACTGCACCATGAAAAAGAGATATTCGCCGTTCTACGGATGATTCGGCGCACCTTCTCCTGTATCACTCGATCGGACTTCCAAATACTCTATGGGGCCTACGTCAGACTGCTTCCTGAATACCCGAACCAAGTTGTCTACTCAGGGCGCAAGAAGGACGTAACCCTCACTGAGCGTGTCCAGCGGGCTGCTACGAAAATGGTTGCCGGCCTTAAATCCGTGGACTACGAAATGCGTCTCACGGCGCTTGACCTCTTTCCCCTCGAGTATCGCCACCTCTGAGGAGACCTAATATTTACATATGCCCTGTTTGATCAAGGTTTGGCCAACAGGTTTTTCACCGTTGAGCCAGCAAACACACGGCTGGGACACGGTAAAAAGATTTTCAAGCTCAGAGCGAACACTTTCATTAGGCGAAATTTTTCCTCATTTCGTGTAGTAGCTGCGTGGAATAACCTTCCTCCGACGGTTGTCCACGCTTCATCTAGAACCCAGTTCAGAGCACTATTAGACGCTTTCTTATGCGAGTCCTCGTGCTGGCAAACATACTGCCCCGCGCTGACAACTTAAAGAGCAGTGCTACACCCTTTTTTCGCCTGTGCCTTTCAGGTGTACGACAGTTGCTGAACGACAAGAACAAAACCGACCCGGGAAACTTGGGTAAAAGCCTCTATCCTGTGTATCAACCCGTGAATCAGTGAATGACCAAACCCACCGACGTCCCCTGGTCAAAACGCTGGTTGAACGGTTTGCGCAAACGACCATGATGTTGTCAATATATCGGCTGTTCCGGTCAGATCACACAGCATAGTGTCCATAATCTGCTGGATGTTTCCTGGCGAATGACAATACATTGTACTGGAATATGTCACGGTGCGTATAAACCGTCAGAAAATGTCTGGATTCCTCTGAGACTTCAAGTTGTAGGCAGGCTTCTAAAAGGCCCAACTTTGCAAAATACCTGTTGCCGTTCACCTTGGCAAAAATATCGTCAAGCAAAGGCAATGGATAGTTATGAGTGTCCGAGGCATCATTTAGGCCCGAAGAGTAATCGGCACAGATACGCACGTCACCCTTTGGTCTTTTGGCAACCACCATCGGCGCAGACCATGAAGAGTAACTCACCGATTTCAGGCCGCCGGAATATTCAAGGCGTTTGAGTTAGGCATTGAGGATTGGTGAAAAAGCGTATGGCACTGGCCTTTTGGGTCTGAAAATTGGCTGAACTTGGGCGCAAATGGAGCACCGCTTTTGCTTTCGGACATCATCCAAAACCGTCGCTGAAAATGTCATCATCTTCCTCTTGTGGTCGTAGGATCGCGGCATCCACTGTGTTACTAGTCCCAGACACTCAAGATTTGACTTGGTTTTGATGGTCATAATTAGTCGATTAAAAGATGCAAACGACTGATCCAGTCTAAACTCAGGAGGTTAAGTCCGGAAGCAGCAAGATAGACTATATTTTGATCACGATGGCCTGTCATCAACAAGCGATTGATGTTTTCCCCTTGGATCATTTCTGGTGTTGTTCATTGTCGGTCTGAATTTAGGTGACCCTATCTTCTTCCAAGTGCGTGGGGGAAAGATCGTAATATCGGAAACCGCATCAAGCCGCAATCGAGTTGTGCCTCCGTTTGCTCTGATTGTAACATACTTGCAACGAGCACTGATCTGGTTATCACATGTGGCAAGTACTGCGTTTAATCAGGCTTCTGCAGGAAGTCGTCTGCATTGGGACCTACAAGCTTTGAGTAGCTTTCCGCGTCTGGCACTAGCTTTACTTGTGCCCACGCCGATTGCACACTAAACACTTGTGCATGTTATGGAGATTCAGTTTGATGAGATGCCATTCGCCACATTGCCAGCATACGAGGGTCGATTCATGCACAAGCGAAACCCGAACATACGATTGGTCCAAATCGGCTTAGCCGTTCAACAAAGGTTTCTACCCGAGCTACCAATATTACAACACATTACCAAAGGTTTCCACCTAGCCTTTCCGCGGACGGTTTGTGCAGTGGTATGAGACCGTGCCTTGCAGTCGCCGAGTTCGTGTTTCGTCGGGTCTGCCACCCGACTTTTTCCCCACTAACTCCTGTTAGTGCTAAGTGACTGCGTTTGGGCCATTTATTTTCTTTTTTTCAGCTTTGACGCCCTCACCCGTTCTCGCGAGCACTATGGTAAAACATTCTCAAGATGTATGGCGTCAGAAATAGCATCAATGTTATTTCCAAGAAATGTTATCTTTTCAAAGTCATGTTTCTTCATAGAACAATATTAGTCTGTTGACAGTCATCCACGGCACAAAAATGTGACTAACCTAGACGCAACCAACTGGGAAATCCGCGCGCTCAAAGTTTTCGGTGTGCTAAAGCTTACGTCTAATGATGATGTTTATGCCCAACTTGCGGGTGGCATGCCGTCAGGCATGATCATAAGGTTACAGTCAGAATAAAGGCATGACTGGCGTGGATTGTGGGTACCTTGGGGGTTTGGGAAAAAGGAACAGCGTCATAAGCAGTGGGCATTATCCGATGCAGGCATGGTCACCACTAAAAGGGCACGGGTAGGGAAGCACAGTCACTATGGGTTTTTTGGAGAGAATGTCGAGCAAGATCGGATCGTTGGGATTTGAAGATGGCTGGCAAAAAACGAAGCGAGGGAGGGCGA
Source organism: Opisthorchis felineus (assembly GCA_004794785.1). NCBI lineage: Eukaryota > Metazoa > Platyhelminthes > Trematoda > Opisthorchiida > Opisthorchiidae > Opisthorchis > Opisthorchis felineus. Next base: position 1,223,312 of record SJOL01008635.1, read on the forward strand.
AACAAGAGACTTCCTGCCTGACACATGAAAAGAGAAGTGTAAACGTTGGAAACTGAGGAACCAGAACATCAGATCTGGTGAAGCAGCAGAGTTGGCGTCATCCAGCCGGTCAAATTGAACTAAAACTTAAAACCGCCACTGAGGTCTCGTGGCCTTGGACTGTTGGGCTCATGGCCAGGGTCACAAAAAGCGTAAGTGGGGGAGGGGTTAGCAAAGCGGGTAAGTGGTAACGGGAATCTCAGAAACACGGCGTACAGTGAAACTGTAGAGAATCACTAGTGTCGCTGCTGTGGAGTGGGGGACAATAGTTCCTTGGAAGGTTGAGATGGTGGCAGCACACGAGCCGGAATGCAAACTGTATAGAAAGTTATTGAATTTTGAGGGAGGCACAGATACACAGAAATGCTTAAATTCGAACGAAAGGTTCCGCGGATTAGAATGAACATGTCATGGGGGCAGCTGAAGCCAGGCGGGGAGCTTGTTCGTATTGGCAGTCATTGGAACGAGTGGGCGAGAGGATACGGTCGAGAGTAGGAACGGAATAGTTGCGGGTGGGCTATCAAACTGGGTATGGCAGTGCCGGGCCATCATCGGCCTGACATACTTCGGTTTTCGGACAGCCCCGTAACGGACGTCACATAAATGGTCATTGGGTTAGGATATGCAATTCTCTGAGCAGCGGGATCTTTGAGGGTTTTTTCGGTCCAGCTGGGGATCCCTGTGGGTGTAGATTCATAGGCCAGGTGGAGTGGATAACAGCCAACCAGGTCGTCCATACCTGATATTGTCGAAGTTCTAAGCTTGGGAAGACGAGGGAGTGGGATGAGACTAGTAAAGCATGGTGAGTTTGAGGAGACATCAGATGGCATAGTGTGTATTAATATACATAGAAAGAAAAACTTGAGGTCTACCGCGATTAGGGTGATGACAACAAGTGATTATATTAGATGGGATATGGATGGATTTGTACTTAGGAGACTAGCGACCAAGGGTTGGGTTTGTTATCCTATGATAGTAAAGTTCAAGGGAGCTAGTTCAAGCTAGGAGCGAGATAAGCATGCAGAGTGGTGTTGTGGTTAGGAAAATCGAATGTATTAGGACTGATGGGAGTGAACTTCCGAGATGATGGACTAGATAATCTGGTATTTATTACATGAGTTTGACAGTGCCAGGAGAGAAAGTAAACGTAAGAGAAATAGTCATCAGTCCCCGAGGCACTGCTATCAGCTTTAAGTTAACAAGTGGTGCATGGCGAATGAACACAAACAGCAATTTTTTGCCAAGCCTATGTCGAGGAAAGTGGTATTGGTAGTCACAAAACAGTTACGTGAAGGAAGAGAGATTAATGAAGAGCATTCTGAGGCACATGGGCTCGTTTTGCAATGTCAAGTCAACTTATTCACTTGGCAAATGCTTAACTGTACTCCTTCGAACAAATTCTGCAAATCGTTTTGAGCTTTCTTCACTTACGATAACGATATATCTTTCCGCAATTTATGCCCTTTAAGAATTCAAATCGTTTTTACTCGTCCCGTGCACCAATGCAATTTAAATGTGCGCGCCTCTTGGCTTGTGCACAACCGACCAGTTAGAACGAAGGAATCGCATGCACCAGCATGCCGGCGGGCTATGCTCCGTTCGAAGCTTCCACCACGTGAGGTAACATCGAAGGTATCTTGACAGTGCCGAAAGCAGGACCAGGTAATTGTCTCTCTAACATGGCTGCGTCGTGTTTGAGATTCAGGAGACACTGGCACCCATGAGTGATGGACTGCAGCGTAATCTCGGGAGATCGTCGAAACCTGTTCAATATTCTCTGAATGCGACTGAAGGCCACGCATGAAAATAAGACACTTGAACTGGTCTTCAGTCATGGTGAATAACCTTGATTGTTCACATTCAAGATTGACTCTGTTGCCATAGGCGGTGTAGTCTTTGGATTCCTTTTCACTAGTTTCAGACACTGATAGCAAATATTACACAAAGACGAACTCTCACCGAAAATTGTTGAAAGTTGCTGCACGGGTGTGTCAAAACTGAGGACTCGCGTGTTCTTTGGTGGAATTAGTTTGGAAAGCTGTGTGTGTTCCGTTGCACCATATTGTCTTGGTAACAAGCGGACTCTACATGCATCAGGTTTGTGCTTTAGTTCGCCTTTGAAAATATCTTCGTAACGTGTGAACCACAAATCGAATGTCAGACCAGCATCAGGCTTATAATGGAACTGCATTTGGAGCGGCATTTGATGGTCGAATTTTGAATTGTTGCGTCAAACTTTATTCAAGACCCAATTGTGCCGTTAAAAAGTGATTTTGTTATTTTCAGTAAGATTTCTGCAAATACTTCAGCACATATTTTCATGGTTTCGTGGGTTCGGGAGTTGCTAATCTGTTATGTCTGCTGCTGCGCCGCTCCAGTGCCTTTGTGCAGGAAAAAGACTCGCAAACAAGCAACAAGCGGACAAGCAAATGCAGCAGTTACGAGAGACCCCGCGCTACTTGAATGGCACTTTCACTGATCCGTAATGATGTTCAATTGATTAATTGATTGGATGGCCTGGATGCTTGCTGACTTCCCTATTGATATTTTGGTGGAGCTTGAGGGCCTCAATAGATTCCGGGTGTTCTAGGGCTCTTTTCAGGAATCTGACCTTCCTGACAGAAACCACCCCCCCAAAAAAAGTCTATCGTAGGTGTGTTTTCAGATCAATATGCGCGGCCTTTCCATCAAAAGGTTGTTGTACGTCTGTACAAACGGTTGGCAATAGGCCGCCCTCACAGTTGACTTGGCGGACCGGACAGCAAACACATGCAAAAGTATATGCCGTTGGTTAGTGGTACACGCGGCGGTGGCGTGCAATGCATTATACAAAAACTTATTCCTTTGATAGGGCCAATTGTGTTGATCCAAACGTCTTCAGGTATGCAGCGTGGTCAATCAGCTGCCTAAATGAGCGGGAATCGTACGTCCGCAACATTTCATCTGCCGCAACGGTTTTTCCGTGAGGTGTTTCAATAATCACCCACCAAGCCGCCTGCCGTAGTACGTCCGAAGCTGTTTTTGATTTTGCTCTTGCTTTTGCCAGTTCATCAGTCAGTTTGCACGCCAATTTGCTGTGCAACCCTTTTTCAGAAGCATGAACCAGGTCGTGGCAGATGATCCCTTATAAGAGCATTGATAAACCACAACAAATCCAGATGAAAAGGATGCCGGTTGAATGTGAATATGTACCTGGCCCCCATCATGGGTACTTTGAATGCCAACTCTCCAAACTGGCAATCAAGACCACCTCAACGCCACCAGTGACTGAGCGCATGAGAGATTCCAGTAAGATCGTATATGGAGCGCTGTCCAGAATGGCCAAGCCAACAAGCTGGTACAATCGCTCGTTGTTGGTCTGAACGCAAATCTCTTCACGCAAAATGGCTACGCGGACCTCTAGCCACACTTTCCTTTAAAGCTGCCGTACGTGGGAACTTAAAGCAGTCTATCAGTATTCAGTAGCCCACCCGAAAATCAAGGTTGTGTCGTGGGATCATCTTCTAGCTTGGCGAAAGCGGAGACAAATCTTTTCTAGGGGGAAGATCGAAACAAGCTTCCGGTTTGTGACAAATCAGCCCCTCTGAAACTTTTGAACGACCCAGTGGCAGTTTGGATTCTTGTGCTGTTAAAAGCGCATGATCCAATCGACCGCAAAAGCAGATTGTTTCACTTGCTCAATCGTGAAGGGTCAATGTGTATCACTGAGAGAGCTTCTTGGCTGTAAGCTCAGTTAATGAGGCCGGAGCCTCCATCAAGTGTGGGATCTTTGTCGCTTAGTTTCATGGCGGACGAAGAGAAGCAATGGCGAACTCCACACTCAAGTTCCAAGCTAAGATAGATCGACACGGTAGGAACATAGTCGGTGGCCGACTCAGCCACACAGTGATGATGTGATCTCGATTGGTGATGAAACGTTTGCAGTCCAACTGCTATGCTCGGCGAACCAACATCCAGACCGGAAGCCGGGGCTACCCATATTATACAATACTGCCACTTCCTAAAATGCTAACTTATTAGCCTTTGGCTCCACTCCGTCAAAACGTCCAGATTGATTACGGATCCACACATCGCCCTTGACACCAACGGCCAAAGCAGATGTTTCAAAACTTTGCCTCAAAATCCCACGTACACCGAGTCAACAACGCTGTTGCCCTACAGGTCTGCACGCTGTACGAACACAAGGGTAAAACGACTGAGATCGGAAAACACATGGCAATCTCGCAAAGTCAGAATTCTGCTTGGAATTGAACATACAGCCACTTGCGAAAACACGCCACCAAAACACTACTCCATCGAACATCCGACCATACAGAGTCGCACACAGGCAATCGGATGACCGAATTGTGTCCAAAAATCTAGGGAAGCACACGAAAAAATGTTTATCACAAATGTTTGAACGTTTGCCAATCAATGAATTCAAACTGTGAGATTTCACGCATCACAGGCAGCAACAGCCTTAACCGTTGACCATGACGTAAACATGCGCCTCAGAAACAAAGAGTCAGCACAAACCGGACTCCAGGGGGAAAAACTTCCCACTGCATGGGTAAACAGATGGTGTGCGGGTTAAGTATCATATCTACTAGATACTTTGTTAATCAACTGATAGTTAGGATTCTTCTGGGACATGGGGACCACCGTGTTCTGACATTTGATTTCATCTGCTACTGGGACAGGAACCCGGAACATCAAACGTGGACCACAAAATTCTACCGAGTGGGCTTTTCGGGAACGTGCATCTTCCTCGCCAAGCCTTAGCTGAGACCACCTTCAGTACAGGGGCCACACAGATAATTAACGAAGCTGGTGCGACCTTTGTATCAAGGATACCAGCGTATGTTCTAACGAACCAGGATCCACCCAGAAGGATTCGGCGGCCCCTTGAAATGAAGTTGTAACAACTCTTCAAGAAGATAACTACAGCAAAGTTGAAATAAACGGGTGCAAATCAAAAATCCGTCAACAGAACATACAAAAACCAGCCCAATCCTGGTCCTCCCGGAAGGGGAAAAATACGTTATTTAAGTACATAAGACACCAGCGAAAAAAAAACAGAAAAAAGGCCTTCTCCTTAGCAGACGGAACCAGAGATCCCAACAGTGACCAAGTGGTGTTGTCTGAAGCCAGCATGGAAAATTATGGAAGCCTGAATTATGTCCCAGCGGGCTCATCACTTCCCACCTCAGATAAGGTGAAACCACCAAGGGCTTCTAACCAGATTCATCTTCACAGACAAGGAATTTCGTCAACTACTGTACGAGACAAACCCATTGAATTCGTAGAGGAATTATGTAGTGCATCCAACTGTCCTGAAATAAAACGCTGATCACATTAGCAAAACATTTCAACCTGGTGTTAATCGTTCGACAAAGGCCAAATTGCCTTCGCCTGAAAGAAAGCGAAGGTCGCGCCCATTTGCAACTCTTTGACCGTCAATCGTCCACCAGCTAAAGGCCTATTGCCCTGGCTAGCATTCCATGGAAGGTGAAGGAAAGTGTGCTCGCTCAGGTCATTTTAACTCACTCCACTACCAACAAATTGGTATCCACTGCTCAATAGTTATTCCCGCCAACCATATCTAACGTGAAGTACATGCTTATTTCCATGAACAGCTCAGCTCGAGCGGAAGATAAATGGCCTATTTTGGGCGTCATATCTTCCAATTTCCCATAATAAGTTGGCCGGGTTTCGCTCATCTCACAGCTTCACTATCTCCAGTCCTATTTAACTCAAGGAGGGCGTGATGAAGCCTTTCCTTTAAGTGGAACTTTCGAGGTGAACTTCAGCCTAACCAACACTTCTGCAATGGTGTTGATTAAAGTTTCTGAAGGACCCGTCTTAGCAACACTCCTACTGATCTACGCCGACGACATTCCACATGCACTTTCAACTCCGGACGACATCGAATCTTTGAGTTTCAACGCAAGCGTTCTTCAGATGGGTGTCGCAAATCAGTGAGCACTGGACCGGCGCCTTCCACTGAATGATGTAACGTGCGTCTCAGCGAACCCCTGTGTCGGCCAGGGTAATAGTGGAAGAGAACACTGCGAAAGCAGTTACCAAAAAGGATTTATCACTTGGCTCGCTTCGTACATGCCCACATCACTACGCTTCGAACATCGGTCCAAGGGGAGTTTGTCGTTCTTCGGATGCTTCTGCTCATCCTCCCCGCTGAAGCTCGCATGGACCTACAGATACCCAACGGACTGCTTCAGAACTCTTCTGGAATATGTTAGCCAAGTTGTCTACTTGGGACGCAAGATAGACGTCAACCTCATTGAGTGTATCCAAGAGGCCGCTACGAAGATGATCGCTGCCTCTACATTCTTTGCTTATGAAGTGCGTCCACAGATGCTTGAAATCCTTCCCCTAGACAATGGTCGCTTACGAGAGGGCCCAATACTTACGACTTATTGGAATAGGGTTTTCACCGTTGACCCCGCTTATACATGGTGAAGGCATGGTTAGATCTTCAATCTCCGGGGCAAATGCCAACAAGCACGAGCGCTTGGAGATTGAAACCTGTGCCGGAACCTAACAGCTCTGGGTACGGGGGCCTCAACGAAATCGCCTTCATATATCAGTCACATAAAGAGCAATACTTGTACGTCGTGCTTATGATGGTATTCCAATACCCAGTTGCTTCGTTGTGCATTCAGGGAATCAAGTCAGAATAACGTCGACCTTGGTAATGATTTCCCTGCACTGGTTTGCCACTAGAGTGAGCTGATATGAATACCTCATTTTTCAATGTCTGAAACAAGGAACAACTGACTTCCTTCGCTCATGTATTAAGAACCAATTAGAACGGTAGAATCTACCACTTTGTTGTTTTAACCTCCTACACGTGCGTGAACTCTTCATAAGCAATCTTTCAAAGAAAATAGGGCTGCTGAATTCAGATTCCCACTCTCGGCATCGGTACCAGTACGTCATGATGCTCAGTAATATACAGGTAATTGAGTTGTTTCATTCAGGGATCATGATTCGCATGTGATACCTGCAGTTTGTGGTACCTTAAGGAACACACAAGCCTCATAGTCAAGAATATAAAGATATCCTGGTTGAACCCTACAGTTCTAGTGAGCGATTATCATGAATATCACTATTGCCACAGCCTTTCGATTTTTCAATTATGCGACCGATAGGGAGTCCATGAAAAACTCCGTAGGATCTTAATAACAAGCGTAAATTTTTGTCGGTTTACGTGCACTGCAGTAGTGTTTTATGTGTTTGTTCTAGATACACTGCGTATTTGCCTAAGGTGTACAGTTTTTACCATGTCATCTCCGGCGGCTTGCGCGGTCTCAATAGAAACTGCGCGCATGTTTACATGCGCGCGATGCGATTGATGTCGACACAAATCAGTGTTACCTAAATCGCCATTCAGCGACGATGAATAAGTATACAACTCTTAATGAGTTATTCATTATGCGGGTACAGTCTGTATGAGAGAACACAACGGAAAAGTCTTCGTGAGTTTTTGGTATTAGCATCAAACTTTTGTCATTTTTCCAAAAGACATATAGCGGATGGCTTACATTTCGCGAGGGCTACTATATCCTCCTCCGATGGGTCAGCGAAGCCATGGAAGCCGTAGATGACCACAAACTCAGGCAAGAATCGGAGTTCCAATCAAATATCTGAAGGCCTTGTTCAGAGTATTTGAGGATGGAAGCTTGTGAGCAATAGCAGAAGACCAAAAGGGAGTGTTCCCGGCCAGAAGTTCAATTGAATGTAGACAGATGAGCAATGGAATGCTGACAATCGGGACCGTTCACAAAGACTGGCTTGTTAGAGAAAAACTCACATCTTTTCCTTGAACATTAATGAAATATCCTCATGCGTGGACCTGAGGAGCTAAATGAGTATAATCCTGGAGAGATTGAACATCATTTATGTGGAAGCATTTGTGGCGTACTGAGAACAGCAGGAGCTTTGACTGAGGAGGTTTAACGGCACGCTCTAATGACGTGCGGGTACTAGAACGAGATCTCTGGCGGACAGTATTGGATCAGCTCGGATTTCGCACACATGCATGCATTTGAGTTTACCATATTTTATATTACCTAGTATACTACGTGCCGATAGCCAACAATAAACCCAAAAATGTTCCAACCAAGAATGACCACCAGTGGTGCAGTCAGAAGAACTAGGTCCTTCCGGTCACTGTGACAACGGAAAATTAATCAGGGATCCCAAAAAGCCTCTTGAGCAAGGAACACTCCAGACATGTTAACTGGGCCCTAGGAGGAAACAGTCTCACTTTGTGTTCCACCAGATTCAGATAATATCCAACCTGGTATTGCTTGGCTAGGCTTAAATTTGTAAAAAGAATCAGTGGCGGACGCAAGCTAACAAAGGTGGATAATATAGAGGGTGAAAGTGGCGTTACCAGCTCGATGCGTCAGAATTCTCTAAATCTAAAAATGCCCCAATTGGTACAAGCCAGATTGAAGCGCCCTGTATCTCTTATTGCTCAGCAGAATGAAGGTGCTTAACAGGCAGTGAAGAAACTAGTGTGACTCCAACGATTCAAGGTAAATTGACAATCAGTCTCACAATCACACAGGTCAACATAGTTGAGACCATCGCTATCACAAGGGTACCAAGAAGAGAAAAAGCACAAAGACATGAGAAAAACTAGTTGTATTCTTCTACCGCAAACCGCATCTAATAGGGTAAATTTAATAAGCTGGAAATGGAATTTCACAAATGTGGTTGAACTGTAGTTGAATGTGTAAACGCTGTGACCGAGCCAAAATTGTGTATATCGAGTCGGAAGGTACGCTATGTAAGCCCCAAAACTGGACTCTCCCTTGGGCCTTGAGCCTGGGCTTTGCTGGAAAGTAGATGGAGCAAAGGTTACTCATGTGAGGTCACAGTTTATTTAAACACCCATGTGCAGCACTTGAAATAGCTAGATTAAGTGATTTTTTTTATTGTTGAGGCGGTGAAACTAGTGGTCACAAGGACCTTGTTAAGCTCTAAGAAAACCAAAGTAGAGTGCTATTTTACTGGCATGGTTAGCTTCAGAGGAGAAAGTACTGAAGGCAGAGCAGGTGACGAGATATTTACAGTTGTTCTGCATACCTCTGTTTACTAACAAATTGCACAAGCCTATCATGCCCTGAATTCTAACATCATAAGCTCTGAGGTCTCACGGATTATTCTGTTGACACTCCGTATTCCCACACTAACACCGCCTCAAATCGTAGAATTCCCACTTTATTGGGAACTTCGTCTATTGATAGTAATAGGGTGTAAATTGTGGAAAATGTTAACGCATCATCATTCTTCGAGCCATCAGTAAAGTTCCCCATCATCTACTGGGGAAGAGCGCAAGCAGCTCTAGAAATGTTAACTTTCAATTAGACAATAATTTATGCTAACCAAGTTCGGTAGATTTTGCACGTTCTTTGCTCGGAAGCTGGGTAAATGGGTTGATGCAAGTCCGGAAAACTTGACATGCAGGATAAATAGCAGCCGACTTGTAAGCATCTTAGAGTCTTGCTCGTAAATCACGTTGCAGTTGCACTGGGACTGTCACTGGACCAACAATATCCGTAATGCATACAGCTAGAGACTTTTTCCTGGTAAACTATCGCGTACCTGTTGACCCTTGAGGGCTTCTAACTTGCGAAACAACATGCAAAATATTTATTAAAATCAAAGCTGGCGGAGAAGTTGATAAGCATTACTCAAATTTAAGTTTCAGGAAGTATACCGAGGTATTGGGAAACGATGGCGTAACACTGGCTGTGTTAATAGGTTCTACAGGAGTAGTTCTAGTTTGTAGCTTTTACGATATCAAGAACAAACACACAAGCGAGCCTAGTACCAACCCAAACTGTTTTCTTGCATCCGGGACGGACAAAATCTTCAGTAAAAAGGTTGCTGCACTTAACGTGCTGAATGCAGTAGTAGGACAAAACTCCAGATAATCTCCAGGACTGGTGGTTTTCACCCGTCTTTTCGAAGAGACGGCTGCTAAGCTTACCTTATTGTACAGCCACATTTTAGAAGAACGACAAATTAATCGACAACATGAGAAAATGTAGCTGAGAAATCCACAATATACGCCTTGAAAACATACTGGTCAGTCTAACATGTGCACTTTCACGTAGATAGGAAATTTTGTGGCGCAATTATCGAACACCTGGTCTGTCTGAATATACAGGTTGAGTGCTTCTTGGAAAGTGTGAAGGAACACAAGAGTAGATAGCGGCGCTTTTGTTCACTAAACAGGAATGGCGATGACGTTTAGGCATATGCCGTGACGTCCAGCACCATCAAATTCCAATAAATGATCAATGAGCCGTAGGGATGGAATCTTTGGTGTTCAGCCTAATACCTCATGCAAGAGATCCTTGCTCACAAGCATCTAATTCAAATAAGCTTCCAGGTCAGTAAGTCTGGCAGTGGGTAGGACTTACCTACGTACCATCTGGCCTTCCACTACGCCACTGAGAGTGGGGTTTTGAAGTGGCAGATACTTTCCATTTAACTGGTTGTGTCGACTGCATGATTTCATGTGGGCGATGCAACACTTTTACTCATGGGTTTTTTAATACAAGTTTACCTAAAGGTCCGTAGTAAGTGCGCTTCTAACAAAGTTACTAAATAAGGCTCAGAAAATGTGGTTTACCTGTAGAACAACTCGAAACCGATCTACGGTCTTTCAACTTTTCAGCCAGCAATGGGCAGGGACGTCCAAAATTACCAATTTATCGCACACAACAATTGAGTGAAACGCGGTGAGCTTTAACTCATCATACACTGTACTTTCAGCTCAATTTGGTCCGAATGCTGGACGTATATGCACTAGAAAAATTCGCGACGTTATAGAAGGGATGACAGAAACACATAGGGCAGCAGCAAGCGGCATATTGGATTCAGAAATACTTTCAACTTCACTAACCAAGCATAGTATCAATGAACGTCTGTAACCTGGGAATGGGGTGGATGGTTTCATAACCAGATGAAAGGTTTTGCGCAGAAAGCGGTTGCCATTTGAGGTCAAAAATGGACCTGTCAAGAGAGGCTGTGAACGCCAGCGACAACTAAAGGTTCTGTTTTTGTCTCAAAATTAGTCCTGTCTAACAAAAGGATCATATCGAGCCTTCTAAGCATACTAAGAACGCTATTGTTGAGGTTATAATGATCTGGCTGAGAATAGGACTCCCACAGTTACATGTTCATTTAAGTAGTCAAGTTAATTGGTGAAGAGACTTAGGACTGCTCAGAAAAGCTAGTGGGTTGAACTTGTGAATTTGTGGTTCACCCAAAGGAAGTTTAGGATGGACACTAGCTTGGAGAGCTTATAAGGAATGATGCATAAACATAGTCGTGCTAGCACCGGGGAGAAAAGAAGCAGAAGAATGGTGAAGTAAAAGAAAATTTTCCATATAAGACTCTGCGGCTCACTGGCGATTGGATGTATCTGATCATTTGTGTGGGCAAAATCGGATGGCATAATATTCACATACAAGGTAAAGCACATAGTCTAGGATAAAATTTGATACGAAACACCGCAAAGATACCGGAAACACGGTTACTGCGGCGTTGCCAAAAGTGTGAGGGCAAACAGAGCTTGAGTACAAAATGGAAACTTCGAAGACCGAATGCGATCTTCATCTTCAGATCATTCAAAAGGCAACGGTGTCTTACGCTTTTGTGTCTGGTTTCACTGCCAAACGCTAAACTTCAAGAATATAGAGGGTACCGCAAACGAAAACTTCACACTCCTGACGCCTCCGCCTATACAAAAAGATGCGGGATGAAGTAAATACACAATTTTGCCGGTAGATGAATCAGGAAACAAAAACCATAAAAATCTGTGGATAGAACTTTCAAAGAAGCAACAATTTCATACCATAGTATGACAAAAGACCAAATTCATATGACGGTTTAGTTTTAGTTAGTACGTACATATCACGCGTGTTTATTTGAAACTGTGTTCACTGCCAAGCAGATAACTGTTCAAACAAGTAAACCAGACAGATTTTAGACAGTCGAAAGAAAAGTTCCTCACTGCTACAGGTGGTTCACTGCCGCTAACCTTACTGAGCACCTGAGCACTTGTGGACCGCCCGTTACCTGAAGGCGCAGAATTGGTAACTGAATATTTGGTGATCAAGTCACCTAAGGCGAACAACGAATTTTTTTCGGAAAGCATCACAGTTAGAACTTTTGCAAAACAAACGGAAGGACTATGAAGAACTGTAAAATACACTAAAGATCAGTGGTGAAATGTATTTCCAAGCAAAAGACAACAGAAGTATCCAGCAGAAGATGCAGAGCTAAACCTAGAGGATCCTTATGTCAGAGAATTTTACACTTACAAGGTTTGGTCAAAAACCGCAAGCGAGAGTGCATAAAAACTGAAGTGAGTTAGAAATGGCTTCGAAGTGGCCTGTTTGCTGCAGAATGAAATACAGAATCTTTAGGTTTCCCGGATAACCCCTGCCAATTTATTCAGTTTAGGGTTAAATGTTTCTTACTTTCCATACGTTAAATGTTGTAAATGGGACAAGCGATGACACATCAAACATGCACTATACTTGCTTAGTGAGAGCACAATTCACTGAGCATCCAAACTGCATTGTCGCAGAAGAGAAAGCAAACTATTGAAGAGCGTGCTTCAAACGGTACAAGGAAACAGAGTTGCTGGTGATGGCAGCGGTTTATTTAGGGTTTCCAAGTTAGATAGAAAGGCCCAATACTGCCTCTATGCCACTAGCTAACTTCTTAATAACAATTGCAAAAATTTTCAGTTAAGCGTTTTACATAAATGAAAAAAGTAGACATAAAACGCTGACGAATAATCACCATAATATGTATACTGGGCACGTGGACTTCAACGACCACTTCTAAGAATTTGTACATGTCACCCGATCATACTCACCGGACTGCTTTAATCCAAAAGCTGCCAAAAATATACGTCAGTGGCCCATTCTGGAGTCTCATTTACACTTGTATTTAGTGTACAGATGATTTGAAGCTTAAAGGACGGTGATTTTGGTTATTACAATGGACCAACTACAGTGTACGTTGCAGTACTTATTAAGTTAGTCTTCGCACTGTAGACTTTCAGTCAACCGTAGTAGAATTGATGTTCTCTCATCCTCATCAAACAGAGGCTTAGCGTTTGTGTGCTCTGCATCCCTCGAGATTCGAGGACGAAAACGATCTGGTTGTAGTGATGACTTTAACTTGTATGGGGTCTGATGGACTTGAACAAATATTTAGATCACCAGACTATATTTTGGTCACGCTGTTCAAACCATCTTCTTGTTTTTTATTTCTCAAGCACTTCGGATTCACAGTGAAGTATTAATAGTCTGTTACATGCCTGCTAACACAGCGGAAGACTTCAGCGATCGGCCAAAGTGGCCTCAGTCTTGAGCAATAATTCGCACTTATTCTCAATACATTGGTTGGGAATATTTCTACCAGTGTGACAACAGCGTGCAGAAACCTAGCATACGCATTCAAAATATCACGCAGACACTTGTAGGATACTCCCAAAAGGTTTTCACTGGAGTTCATGGGTCAACTATTTGTCCAGATAAGCTGAAGCTATGCGTAAGCCGCCCCTTCAACAAGTGCTCAACTGTATACGACCCTTCATTATGTGCACGGATCTTTCGAGAAAGGCTTTGAAAACTTCATCGGATGGAAGGCTTCCGGAAGCTGTTTTATTAACAAATCAACGGAGTTCTTGCTACCTGCACTATGCCATATAGACCACATTCAGTTCAGTTGAATAATCAGTTGTGAACTCAAAATGAATCACAGCTTCTGGATTCGTTGCGATAAAATGGAGGAATGGATAAGCGTGCACCGACCAGCCACCCTGATGTTAACAGAAACGTGGCTTTGATAGGATATCTGTTATCAAAAATTTGGAGTAAATGGGTATGATTGCCACTGTATTAAGGGGTGCCTGGTCATCGCAGGCTCAATGTAATAAAAATATTTCAGCCTTCAAAGTCCACCCATCCGAAGTCAACCATGGGTGATGTAGTGTATGATGTAATGGTAACGTATGATCCCAAATGGAGTGCACTATACGAACCGAAATCCACTTGGCCATACATATGAAATGCCGAAGAATATCTCTATATTATTCGAAAAGGTACAACTCTACCATCATGCAGTGTCAACTCCGTGTTTATAAGACTCCGAGTCTTGCACATTAGTAGGTTGTCAGTATGTGTTAAATGTCGCCGTTCTGACAAGCCTAAAGAACTACCAAAGCCAATTTTACCAGGGCTTTGCAGCTGGTGTCGCCTCGCCAAAAGAAACCGAACGCAGAGTAAGTTAGTTAGTCACCGTCCGCCTAAAAAAATTAACAGTCTAATTATGATCTCTCGGTAGACATTTACCATTTAGCTGATCTCTTATCATTAGGATCATCCTAGGGTATTTAACGTAAATTTGCCGGACCCAAAATTACAACTTTGGTATAAACTCCCAACACTAAATTAATAGGCTAACTGATCGGATAAAGAGCTTTGTGATTACAATGATTTATAAACAAGCATACAACAGGAAGGTGATTGACACCTAAATCGACCTCCACTCGATTTCAAGTGTGTTGTTTTACTGTATGCAAGGTAGAATCATTTATCCAAATACCAGAGCTTTTCTTCTAGAGTGGAAAGCACTGTCTAAATCAGTGAGTAAACGTCCGTCGCGCTGAATCGCTGGCTGATGAGAAGATAATACATTAATAAAAATAAACCGCGATAAGCCGACAGATTAGAGTTGATAAACAACTCGGCGGTTAGCTTTTGTGAGACGCACTTTGCTCTTTTAAGAGGGTGAATAGTGAAATAAAAAATAATGAGTAAAAGGGTACAAACCGACCTGGACGCTGCTGTCCAACTTGTTCTTAGCCAGTCACTTCCTAAATGGTCGGTTGTGCTTAAACTGTTTAGGATGACTCAAGTTCACCAACGCGGCCAACATGAACCTGAACTATCTCTTTGCATCAAAAGTTTCCTGATTAATATTCTCGTGTGTGCTGCACAATACAGAAAGTATCCAAATACAACAGCTTGTAGGTTGCGTCCTTTATATTTTCTAGAAAGCTTTTCTACCCAAGCTATCGTAGAAAGTCACAGAAAAGAACATGAAGCCTGAGACAAAATACTAACCATCTGCCCAGCCAGACGATGGAAACAGCAAAAATGGCGCTGTCGCGTGCGTTTGTACAAATCCGTAAGTTTAGCCCACGGATGATGGTTGTGACCTTAGTATGTTCAATGAAAACTAACTGGAACGACCCGAATGGATATTCAACTTTCGTATTAATATTGAGCACACGTAAACGTTAGCACATAATTTGTCTGGTCAATGTGAAGTGTGGCTAACCGAAAACTAGGTACGCTGATTATTTCAGTTATCCATCGTTAATCAGAGGAAGTTCTTTCAGAGAGGATCTACTTCATAAGCAGACAATTTCCGTCTCTCTCAGGAGGCCTTCGTTAAAAAACAAATCAGATTGGCATGCTTCCGGCAAAATTACCGCTTTCTAACTAAGTAGGTGATCAGCCGTTGTGGAATTTCTCTGTTATCCATCTTCTGATACAGGTCACTGCGCGTAGCTGAACATCATGCAGTACAGCTTGTAGTAATTTTGAACTTCATGTCAAAGATCGTAAAACCCCGTCATCAATGGCATACTCGGGAAAATAAGACCATACTTACTCAATGTCAGTCCAACGGCCTACCTAAACCCTTTTCTCACTAGCATTCTTCCACGTGAGTCAATGTGAATGTGGCACCGACGTTTTGTTATAGCTGTTCATCCTGGCAAGAAAAATATCATTGAATATGTCTGCACACAACAGTGTTCTGTGAACAATTTTGGACTGATGGAACTCCTACAGTTTTGGTCTATCATTTACAGAATCACCTGTCTCAATCTCCAGGCATCTGTGCCGTGTGCAACCGGACCGTCTTCCCAGAAAACTACGTACGCCTGGCCGGTCGTCCATACCACTTCTACTGTCTGCAGTGTCATGCGTGCGGGAGAAACCTCAGGTGGGATGGAAGTCAAAGCTCGCCATAGTTTAACTTATCAGCTGTAGTGTGGCAACGTTGAAAATACATAACGCGCTTGAAAGCGTCGACCACTTTCAGCTCGGATCTTGGCAAAAAAGAGACTGTTTATAACCAGCTTGACTAATTTTGACGCATGTTTTCCTTGTTAGCCATTGGGTAACTAAATTTCCGTGTACACCTGTGTAAAAATCAAATCAAAGCTCCATGTCGTTTAGTCACCGTCAGTGATTCTAATCGCACTATGTCTCCATTAACCCAAATGCATTTTTTCCAGCCCTTGGAGTTACCCGGAGCTACAAGGCAGACCATATTGTTCAAGACATTATGTAAATGCCAACAGTGCTCAATGTAAGCAAAAGTAGTTAATAATTTGTTTGATGGCGGATTCGGCAAACTGTATAGTGAAAACATGCCATAATGCTTGGCCACAAATATCCAGTGTGGCCTTGTATATTGATCTGCGTAATTGGCTAAATCGCAACAATGATGATTGTTCATTTTGGTGTCTTAGATGCGACGAGGATGGCTGGGGAAACACGTTCGAATAACTGGAGTGACACGGAGATCGTAAGTTCATTGGCCTGCTAATTACTGGTCCTCGTCTACAGAACAGTGTTTTCTAGTTTGGAAAACGGATATATTTTACAGAAAAACTGTGGTATTTAGATGAAGGCTTTCAATGGTAAGGGTTCTGTTTCGGTATAAATATAGGAATCGATGATATATTTTCATGCCAAAACTAAAACTTCTAATTCGACATGTCCATAGCGCGATCTATGTTGAGGAGTTATCACGCACCACCGGTTGGCTTAACTGCTTGCATTTCCGAATAGTACGGTGGCTGTGTTATATGGCTCTCAAAATTTGTTTGATTGAGTCATCTTAATGGAATGAATTGGCGTAAGAATTTCATAGCCTTTGGATTTCTTGTAGCCTCATTAATCGTCTACTTGAAACGACACCAGTTTCTACTATGTAAGCACGGTTATCCGTTTAATCTAAATCCCCAAAAATGTTTTCCCTTTGCTGAGGTTATTAGATTCTCCGCACGTCAAGTCTTAGCTTGCGCTCATGCCGTGGATTTATTGGGATCAAAGTCGTTTTTGCATGCTATGTTGTCCCCTTGAATGCATTTTGCTCCTGAGATATCACGTGGGACTCAGAAGCGAAGAGTCGTTGAGGGCGTCTGTTAGCGGTTCATTCTCAGTTTTGAGAATATATACAAAGTACAGTATACAGTGTATAGAGTACAATTCAGACAGAGTACACCTATACATACGTGCATAAAAACAAGGCTCGCTTTCTCGCTCTCATTTATGAATTGGCGTACCGACATCTAATCAGTAATAAGGCCAAAAGCCGATTAGAAAGTGTTTGTATGGGGTTTTCAACCTCCATTCGTCAAAAGATGATCCACGACTATCTTCACCAATCAATCCAAAGGGACTCACGACGTTGATGATTAGACGACGTTCTATGAAATCGTTTCACAGAGCACATTTGTTTACGAACGTATAGTTCAACTCAAATAGGTAAGTCTTTTGGGTCAAACAAAGTAAGGGGCCCAAAGCCTTCTCCGGAAATTCCCAGAACTATGTCGCCAATAGTAGTTAAATTTTGATATGTATAGAATTTTCCCATAGAATACATGCACTTCCGAGCCAATCTGAGCAAGTTCTTTGACCACAGCGCCACATACAACGAACAGGTTCCGTATTGAATGGCATTTAGTCTGGCTATTCAAGGGTCAAACCCGAGTAATATTCAGGCAAAATCTCCGAAGGTGAACATTTTGATTACGTGGAACCCTAAAGAGCTATCGTTCGAATTTGGCTTGACACTGGCCACAGACATCACAAAGGAAAGCAGCCTTACAGAAGCCATGGCTACCTTCTAATTTTTTCAAGTTATTAACCTGCGTCTTTCAATGGCACTGTTGATTTTCAGGTTGAGGTGAAGCTCCCCCTAGATAAAACCCGTTGCTATGTTTGCGGTCAGAAGTCGTTTGCGACCGAAACTCTCTACGTGATGGACCGTGTGTACCACAAGCGGTGCTTCAAATGTACCGCTTGTAACGGAACACTTGGGTAAGCAGTTCTCACATCATCTATAACCTACCGTTTGGAGCAAAGATTCATCTCGCGTCCTCATCTACTTCTTGTAAATGTGTGATACCACTCGCACCAGTTAGTCTCGTTGCTCAAAACAAAGCACCTTGGAGATATGTTACTCATAGAGTCTGGTGTGTGTATATTTGTAGTGACTTCGAAGTAGAGTCTCACCAACGAACTCAGTTCATCCCTGCATGACGTCAATTTCTATAATGGATGGTCAATCCTCGTTTATTTCAGTGTTGAGAACTACCATTCAATTGACGGTCAACCATATTGCAAGGCTCATTTCCGAGCAATACTCTCTGCAAGGGGTAAGTTGTAGGAAAATTTGTTTCAGCCAATGCTAGCAATCCGCACGGAATAATAATTTTTCTTTCATAATTCATCTGTTAGGTTTGATAAGCTCATGAGTGATAATTTCACAGACCAATGAGATCCCGTGAAAGCTTTTGGCGTTTTCCACAATGATGCTGCGAAATTCAGATCGGCGCACGCTAGTTTGGCATTTTCTGTTTTTTACAAGACCGACTTTACTTGTCTAGACAAAATAATGTTAAACATTTACGGGCTGTCTGCTAGCTACTGGAAAAGTACTGCTTAAATCGGCTTAAATCACGGAAACACTAACCACCCTTTGGCAGTTGAAATATGCCGAAATTGTTATATTTGAAGGAGCCTTTCTTTCACACTGCGTTTTGTTTGTTCATTATCCTCTGTTCAAACAATTTGTCTCACTCAGCGTAGAACGTTTATTTGAATAGGGGCGGAATTCCTAGAAACCACTTATAATTCTGCTGTTTTTGATAAACAAACGATAGTTTGCGTGGTAAGCTTTTCTAGGTTTCATTGATTTTAATATGAACATTTACTTGGGAATATGCAGCCGTCATTGAAATCCTAAATATGCCTTCATTCCCCGCGCGTTGCTTTCCTTTATTCTTCCCTTAATCACAGGCATTGAAAAAATAAGGGATAGACTCCATGTAAGTTGTGTACAATTGTCTAGCCCCTTGGGATAAGTACAACTAAATTGTGTGCATACTACGCACGCACTGCCATGGTCTTCACTGATTGTGAGAAAACTAGTATGCCTCTTGATTATTTGGCTAGATTTTTTTCATGGGGGCGCCAACATCATCGTCATGGGGTGAAGTGTAAAAATATATCCATAGGGAGACCCTATCAGGCAAGTTCTGACACCACTCAGAATTAAACTACTTCTCGGTTTTTGTTATGCAATTCAAAGCGTTAAGTCCAGACCGAGCCATAACATCAGAACTACTGAATGTCATGAAGGCACACTGCTGAAACTTTAATCGGAGGTATTCACACTGGTCCACTTGCATGGTCTTCGAATCAGGAGGCAGATGATGCGGTTCACAGAGGTATGTCCCACATAGTATTACCCAGGCAGCATAGTGATTAAAATCGTGGAATCCCGTTGGAACGGACTCATATCCTATCATAAACCGATTCAAGTTGACTACTGGCCCTCGTCGAGTTATTTAACTTCGTCCTAAAATTTGCACAAATCTGCTATTTAACCAATAGAATAGATGAAGGGATATCTTTTTTGAAGTGGCTACATCCAGCGATTTAAATCCTTTTGGGAAGTGAAAAAGCAATGCAGGTCATTCCTGACCCTTACCTCGGTGCAGGGTTTTGTACTAGCTAACCCAAATCCTTCACCTAAGTTGATGTTGTTAATTGTTAGCTCGAATGTGGGACATATTTAGTGACCTAAAATCTCTTCGCGATTCACAGTCCTTTGCCGAAAATCCGCTGTAGCTTATAGACATAGTTTCCTATAAAAGCACAAGAAACATGAATGTTCTACTAAGCGGTCTGAAATTCCCATACGACATAAGTGTCGCAAGGTTTTATAATCTGCCATACGTTTTCCCCCTTCTCACACAAGGATCTGGCAACGGAAATTACTGACATACAAGACCACGGTTCAATCATCTGTCAGAAATGTCACTGTCCTGTCAGGCCTCGGGATTGCATCAACGTACTTCAACAGTACTACCACTATAATTGCTTCAAGTGTGAAAAGTGTGGTCAAGTATTGAAGTGAGTAGCTGTTTACTATATGAGTTCCTCTGCGTTAAAAGACGCCGAACATAATACCGTAGTGCGGCTTAAGTATGCTTTATTGCCTTATTTTATGTTGTGGCATACTCAAACGTGTACGCGGAAAAACAATGTTCTTTCGACTTATACCCAGTTATCTGACTAAACAATAGGATGACAAACGGTAGATTTCATACAAAAAAGTCCATCGTGCACACTAATCATATTGTTGCAATTTCCTCGTTATTGGCCAGGTCATGGCGCCATGTAGGTACAAAGAAAAATTGTAGTGTTAGGCAATCACTAATGTAAGATACGAAAAAGATTTGGAAGGCAAAACATTTGAGCGTCCAACAAAATACCTGAACGGGGGTGACGGCTAATTCTGACAGTATTTTTCACAAGGATATTCATTGTTTCATAGATCTTGAAGTTGATCTGCGGGATAAAAAACAGAGACAGTCGTCCTTTGCAGGCGGACCATAAATTATAGCATTGAAACAGCAAATACTGACTGGAGGTCAGGTCATACTCCACTACAAAGCGTCTTCAATGGTAATCGGATTATCGCCTTAGACCACAAGCTGTCATCACTCGACTTCTGTGACTTTCGGTTACATATAGGCAACTTTTCAGTGTTAGTTTGGAGTTCACCAAATACAACATGGGATACTCAACCAAAATGACTGCAAGTGATGAAATATCACTGAACGTTTGTTGACATTTGGTAAAACTGAGCTACGATGTCCACATCTACACATCTTCGCATGTTAGCCGCATAGGCGGACGGGCGGAACCAGCTATCCGGGAAACAGCCTAATATACTTTTAATCTCAGCTAAAGGTCTGTCCCGTTTGTTACCTAATAAGAAGACAACAGTATGGTTCGTGAGAGTTACACAGGTTTAGTCACCGGTGGGTCCAACGAAATGGCTTTTCACACTACAAGTGCATCAATTTGTTGAGTGATTGAGAGGCTAATAGCCGAACAAACACAGAAAATCCAGTTGCATGAGGATTTGATGAAAACCACGAAGGACCGAATATGGTGACTGGGAGATGGGGCGCAGGCAGTTACTACTTGGGGACAGCGTCGAATACATACTAAATTTGGAGTTGTCCAGACTAAATAAATGTAAGTTCTATCCCGTTATTAACGAAGAACCATCAGATATTACAGCATTTTCATGGAGTAATAAGCCACCACCTTTCTGTAATTCAAAGCTCGTAAATGATTTTCTGAATTTACTCCAATGATGAAACTCCGGCCGACTGTAAATTAGGCTTTTTCTGGTCAACTTTTCTACCGTACACATAAATAAGTTAACAGGCGAGCACGGACTAAACTGATACGTGAATTTTAATGCGAATCATCAACATTACCATTCGAAACCTTGATTTGAGACTCATCCTGAAGGATGCGTCCACGTGGCATCATACAAATGCGGAGAATGTTCGAAAACGGCTAAGTAGCAAACGTACAAAGCGAATATAACCAGAACTTTTACCCATCTGTTTGTCTGTTGAAAATTCGGCACATCGTGTATGTTGTACGCACAGTGTCATGATGAATAAAACACCCGATTCCACAATTTTCGGATAATTACAAACCGCAAAATACTAATCTGGAAGCACAATAGTGAAGCACAAATCTCAAAGATTTTTTTAGCTCTGCTTGCCACGAAAGCCCAAGTGATACATTTAGGGGAAATGTTCCATAAACAATCTTCATGTTTTCTTTTGGTGAGTTAATGGTACACAGTAACATTTGATAGTTTACACGGAATGATACATATGAGAACTAATTTTCAGCAGGAAACTTCCTGACTTTAATGGACAATGATAAATCTGTTGGAGTTTTAAACTAAAAGAATTTGAAATGTGATAATTTTGAAAGCATTTATTGTTTTTTCACTCACGCTTGACCAATTGTTTTTTCAATATCGGCAATTTTGAAACAAGGCATGGGAAACCATACTGCCCTGAGGACTTTCTCGCTTTATTCGGTCGACCCGGTAGGTTCCCTGTTTTTTTATTTTCGAGAACCAACTGTCCATGCGAAGTAATTTCATACTCCATTGGAGTAGTCAAGTGCAAGTTTATTTCTTTGTTTAGAAATCAGTGAATATAGTTTAGTACATTTTCCAGAGGGTCACTTACAAATTTTGAAATGTGTCCATAAGCCGGGGTTTCCCTTACGCAGAAACGGATGATAATAGATAATTTTAATTTCAATCCAAATTCCAGAAAGATATTTTAGGCGAAAAAATATGCTTGCAAACCTTGCTGTCCTTGAGTTATTTATTTCTGCAAAGTCTGTTTGGAGTTGTTCATTCATTTGGAAGTGCGTGTAGCTCAAGTCTTCGTGTGAAATCCAGGGGTAAAATATACACTGCTATGTCAAGTCCTGCAGGTTTAACATATTTCTGGGAGTTTGTCTAAAATTACATGCATTTTTGCTCTACTTCTACGCCCCTTGATTTTTTGTGATATTCTGGCACGAATAGCGACGTTGTCTTCATCTATAAAACCGCTGTCCAATAACGTGTTTCAAAAACGTAACAAATACTTTTTCTACGCCCTGGAGCAATTGTTCCAGTGGTTCCAAAACAAGGGTGAGAATCACTGGAGGCAAGTTTCGCTCTAATTAGTGCTCATCATTAGTGCACATCCTTGGCCCTGCCAGGGTTTGAACTTCGGACATCTGATAAACGTGCGAGCACGTTACCACTAGTCCACAAGAGCACCCTGGACACATCTGAATGTTCACGCTGTGGAAATGAGGGTGATGTGAACGTAAATTCTATAAATCCCGCGAACACAAACAACTTATACGGTTTTTGTTTAACAATATATGTTTTGACGGTTTAAAAACTACATTTATAACAATAATAGGGTGCAGTGACTAAAGTTTGATATATCACTTCGCCAAATGGTAGTGAAGCGGCCTCTACTGAGGTTTAGGCTAAATATACCAAAAAGATTGCTCTCGAAAGGACCTTCTGTATCTGTATTGTAAAGCTATATTTTGCAACTGGAACAACTGTGCTTGCTTTCCGCTTAATTTACCCTTCACCTGTAGATGCACTGCCTGCCTATTTTCTTCCACTTCACCCCCAGTGGGAAGGTCATCAAGACAGTCTTTGACAAACATCAGTGAGTCGGCTCGAGAACAATCACTCGAAAGACAGCTGTCGATTAGAAGGCAGAGTTCATATGGACGACAGCAGGCATTCGAAAGAGAGCGGTCACTCGAAAGACAGCAGTCACCTATAAGAGGACGGTCACTTGAAAGACAGCGGTCACGTGAAAGACAGCAATCACCCTTAAGAGGACAGTTACTTGAAAGACAGCCATCTTACCGGGCTCATGCCCATCTTGTCGCCGCCAGTTGGTAGGTTTGATAGCGTTTTGATTGCCTTCTTGTGTATTTTATCGCCTCTCGGAATAAAGTAACACACAATAAGCCAAAAACCTGACCTACATGGACATTAAGTTTTTATTACTCTATAAACTCATCGTGCTACCGGATCCATTCGCAGACAAAGAGGATTAATATTTTGACTAGAAGTGTACCATGTAACATGAACATCCGCAAACTATGAGTATAGCAAAGCCCCTACAAGTACCGGTATCCGTAATATAGGGAGTTTGTCATTAGATAAATAAATTGGGGAGACCGTTACAATAGAAATTACATTTTATCGGCTGTTGCTCCGCTCATTACCCCTAGGCGTTAGCCTGCAAACGCCTTACCACGAAACGAGGAGACGTCATCGTTACTCAACTTATTAGTACGCACTCCTATCCGGCGCCATTTCTATGGCTTTTAAAAAAAGATAACAGATACTGTTTAAAAGATATTTAAAGGTGCTTCTATAGACGCTGATGAAGCTTCTTTGTTTGGTAACCAGACGACTGCAAGCTAATTGCAAGTCCTGTGAAGAGACCCAATGCCACTTGACCAACATCAAATAAACGCACCGTACTACCAAAATTTTGACATATGCCATGCAGTCTAAAAAACATTGGCTTTGTCGGATTCTGTGTGCTTCGAAATCATGTTTTACAATGGAAACTGCCTTGATCGAAATTACAGAAAATATAACCAAGTACCAAAACGCTCCAAACTGATTGTGTGGAAGCCATACTATTCTGATCTACCTTCTAGTCGCTTTTCCCACTGCTGGTTTCCATTGACAGTCCTTAAGACATTGCAGTGTATTTTGCTGCAATGTTTTGAGGAGAGTTGTAGAGATAGATAGGGGGTTGTTTTCATAATGTTATATTACTATTCCCCAAGCAGAGGGAAGTCCGAAATGCGATCAGTTCCTGTAGAGGTCACAGTTGTGTTACAGCCATCCGGGATTCCGTTTGAGAGTTCGTCCACAAGGAGACAACTATCACTTCCGTTATATTTTTCAGGTGAACTTCTCTATGCGAACTCGATGAATTCTGATGAATAACGAGACTTTAGTAGTAGAGATACATAGGTAACCGTTAAACATTACACCTCTGCAATGATCGTCATCACATCTTTCCCTAGTCTAATTGAAGACACACATGGCAATTATCACATTTGGTGCTCCGTTCACCTCAATCTATAGGATAGGATTCTGACCAAACAAATATGGTTGGTTGAGGGGAACAGAATTTTTCGTGCGACACATAACAAGCATGTTTAACAACTAAACAAGACCACAAATCCCTGTCCACTTATTTTACATGGCTT
The DNA here is from genome assembly GCA_004794785.1 of Opisthorchis felineus. NCBI lineage: Eukaryota > Metazoa > Platyhelminthes > Trematoda > Opisthorchiida > Opisthorchiidae > Opisthorchis > Opisthorchis felineus. The sequence continues at coordinate 1,248,346 of SJOL01008635.1, forward strand.
CCGTTTAAGAATTACTAGGCTACCCTGATTGCAATACGGAGGGAAAGTGAAATTCATGCGCTCTGGATTATCTTTAACTGGCATCGTCCAACACAAAAATAGGGGTTGACTACTTTATTATTGTATGCGGACTGGTGGCACATCGCCATAACTGTGCCAGTCGACAGAAAAGATATAAAACTTGTCTGAGGAATCAAAGGCATATTATAAAGCCCGCCACCATTCGCTAAAGGACCGAGGTATGTGATGCCGTGTTTTACTATGGTTGTGTCACGCCAAGCGCCGGGAAGGTCAAGCGGCGTGTTTATCCGTCCACTCTATACGCTGCATCTTTTCATATAAATATCACTTATAACGTCAAGCCGTGTAACAGTCAGCCGGACTTTTGTAAAACCGTTGAACGCTGTGCCACAAGTTTATCTCAGTATGAGCGTGAGCATCATTCATTTAGATACATTGATACATGGATATTCGGAAATTCTCCCCAGAGTTATTTTTGTTTCATTGTAGAATGGGGATGAACGGTCGGCTCTGGCTCCAAATTCCTAATCTGTTTATAAATTTTCTCTGATATTGTCTTTTGCTTTCGCTTCATGTTTCACAGTTTCTTTCCTACGAAAGCCGTCTGTCAACCAGCTTTCAGATTATTAACTCGCTACATTCACTGGTACTTTGGAAACCTGCTTTCTCCTCCTGCTGCTGCATAAGATTTTTCATTGAAATTTCGGATGAATTTTAACCACTTTTAGATAGTATTTGTCCTTACGTATGAGAGTAACCAATGAACAATATTTACCAAACAACTTTTATGCCAGCTGTATTAGAAGAGGACGCCCTAATTGGAGCTTTGAGAAGCCGCTCTTTCTAATGTTTACTAAACCTTCGGGGATGTCGGGAAATGCTTTGCCCCTTCAATCTGACACCGTGCACATTTGTTTCCCTCACGGCAATATACAAATGTGGTACCTAACTAAAACAACGAAGTCGCTGTTTTCAAATCTCAATGAAAAACCGATGCTCCCGGATTTTGTTTGCCAGAACCAGCTTCGCACGTGATTCTTTAATTATCCGTCTCTGCTTGCACAGTGAATGCAGTAGCCAGTATCACTTCACCGTTATACCTCGTTTTTAAGTTTTACCGCCATAAGGGTCTAACATAAAGTTACTGCTGGCGACTTGAATGAGAGTTTGGTTAGATCTGACAATTCCAAATCACTCATTCGTTTGTGGATGAAATTTGTATCACTGGACTTAGGTGAACCCAATGCCCATCTACACAGCATAGATGACAATTTTCATTCAAACCAATGTGTTGGTTAAAAAGACTTATACGAATCAAAGGAAATAAAGTAACTTCGTGAAAGTACGTCACACATACATTTATTTTAATTTGGCTCCAGATTTATATACCCCACAGACCATATCTTACGTTCTGATCTGCTTCTGAATATGCAGACAACCGAAAGGAGTGAATTAGCTCCCGTCAGTGCTGCCACAAGAAAGCTTATCAGGCGCTCCCTGTGGACATGACCCAGAAACAGTAAGGATAAAGGCCATGGTTAGGGTCATGTGACCAGTGACCGTTAATACTGATAAAATGGTTTAGGTAATACTGTTTACTGTCTTCGTTAGAAGTAGGCTGGAAGAAAACCTTAGTCAGTCTCCTTTATGGAGGAACATTGATATTTCGTTAGGCGACAACTGTGCCTCCTGCTACGTACACCGTGCACTGTTTATTGGATTTTGTACAGTTTGGCCGTAGTTTCTCTGTGGTTTCGGCACCTAATCGCCAGAGTTTGGGCTGGTTACAAGCGGTATTTTTTATTTCCATTCTAGGTGAAAAGATTTCGATCAGTCATATGTCTGCATTCCCTATTTCAGAAGAGTGACAGTTTTCCGTTTGCTTTTCTAGATTATAGCAAGTACAGCTTACTGCTCGGTAAAGTTTGTCACTCCTAACCAAAAAATGGGTCTTTTTTACAATTATCGGTGCAACCACAGAAGACGGCTCTGTTTTGAGTGGCACGGGGAAAAGGCCTTGCTTGCAGGACCCAAAATATTTGCCTGTTTCTTACGGCATGTGTAATATGTTCAAGCAATAATGCTCAGCCCTTCATTCTTTGTGTGTGCGTCCATACCACCATCTGCTAAATATTCAGGTGCACACTAATGTGGATCGCCTTCGTACAAATCCCACATGAGGGCACCAGTGCATTTTATTCGGCAGTGTTCTCCCGTCTTGTTCCAATTTTTTCTCATCGATCATCGGGAAGCCTGAAAGTGGAAACAAAAGCACACTCGTTCGTTCGTCGAAATTCCTTTAAGGGACTACCACAGTTCTGGGGCAGGTGTGAGAAACAAAGCAGGCACATGTTGGGTCATAAACCGTCAACAGCGGTTTACAACCACCTACCCTCATATCATTTACCATAAGTCGGCATGCAACCAAATGTTAATACAAAACATTGATACCTAAATTCTCTACAGCGGTGGTTCGCACTCTGTTACCGCCATACACCACCATACGGGGACACGCCATTCCCTCCGAGATAATATGAGAAATATCAACAATTGTTGAGCGGGAAACGTACAGAAAAATACCCGTGTTTTGCAAGTGAGGACTGCTAGGCAAACACTGTTTTCACTTCGAAAGCCTTTTTACTTACTAGAAAATTTCTAACCTTTTGAGACAGTATCATGTAACATAGCCAGAGAATCTAGATGGAGAAAGGTCGTGTTATTTAGGGCTGGATATCTTTTTGTTTCTCTTATAGACCGTGCAGCCGATTTTTCCAGTCGTTACCTGCAGACGATCGTCATCCATGCAGATCTAATGCCATCAAACAGTGGAATGATAAGACGGGGAGAACTCAAGTAAAAAGCATCAAAAAGTGATCAACCTATCCTGCATTACAATCATCTTATTTGAATTCAGACGTAAGCGGAAAACCTCCCGCAAATCCTGATCTTTTCTGCACTTTTAAGTTTATTCAACCTATTTGATGACCCTACAATGAGTATGGAAACATTTGCATCTCTTGCACAAGACTAAAGTTCTGTTTAGTTCTGCCGCCTAACATTTACAGCACTGCGATGAATGTTTTTGGACACGAATTGAGTTGTTATCACAGACACAAAACATAAAATGTTATTCTCGGGACGCATATTTCTTAAAATCACATTAATAAGACAAGAAGAAAACCCCTGGCAGTGTGAACACAGACATAATGAACCCGTCCTGAAGACCAGAACAAACGTCTAAATAATGAAAGTGGACAGTCTACATTTGAGATACCAAACCACATGTTTATGACCTTTATTTGATTTGTGAGTGAAAGTTTCCAAGATGTTCTAAAGCTCACCGACCAGTTTGCTCATCAACGACATACTTGGACAATCAAAGCTCTCCTGCATATCGGAATGCATGACCATCAAGTGATTAAAACCTCAACTCAATCGGACTAAAGGCCAATTTGCCAGTAAATGCTTCCTTCAAATCTGAGGTCTCCCTTCCTACGTATCCCTTGTTTTTCCGCCAGTCTGAGGCTGCTGTAGAGTGTGAACATGGAAGTTGCGCCAACAGTAGAAAACTTGAGGCAGCGTTAATAAAAAAACGTGTTGATAGGAACGGATTCGAAGAGTAAAATCTCTGCCGTGAACGGTTTTGGAAACAAGCATGCTTGGTTATCCTACTTGGGTGTGATATAATCGAAGGTCTATTGCGAAAACTTTTTGTTGGAAAACTATCTGACAGGCGATAGTTTGAGAATCTGACAGGTGTTTAGCAGCTAAAGCCCAGAGTACTTAAATGGCAGACGTAAACAGTCGGATGATCAGAAAATGTCTGTTCTGTCTTCTGTAGGCGGTCAAGTTAAACTAGTCGCCTCAGTTTTACATGTCAAGCAATCAGCGCAAAATGTAGACACTACAGTCCTGCGCATATTTGGCCGCTTGGTCCCCTGTCTTGTGCGACCGCAATAACCTCTGGGTATTGGCTCTAATTTCCCACCGACTTCTTGACTACTTTGTGTGAAGTACATCGGAAACCATAATCCATGCGTGGTCAGAACATGGGCTCTGGCTGTCACTTGCCCATAAACACAAGGTCTAAAGGATTTTCTCTTCTATTCAGATATCCGTGATGATGGACACTGTAATAGTCCACATGGTTATGACTTGCGTTATCGCTCAGTGTATGTTGAACCTTGTTATCACCACGCACCATGCGTCACTGGAAATGGAATTTGCTTAGGTTAAAGCAAGAAATTCTATTTGTGTACCAGTCGGTTTACAGTTCCTCTATATCAACTATGTGTACACTACCAATGAACAACAACTATGGACAAGACTAATCGAGATTTCTGGGGAAAATCCACGGAGGATGTCAGCGATTAGTGACAGGCACAAATTTACAGTAGCCTCAATTCAAGACCAGCCCATCGGCCTCCATTTCACTTCCTGCCTGCCTGCCTCCCGTATAATCCTCTCTAGGTATGATGGATGGTGCCTAAATTTGTCTGACGTTACCCAACCAGCTGCGTTAATACCTTACCACATTCTATTAAATTTGTCGTTTTTCGCAGTGGGGAGCGGCGACGATTTCGGCATTAGTTATTGTTGGCCACAGGAAGACAGTGTTTATATTCTTAACAAAAGGTGAGTAACGGGCTGTTGTTTTGTCCGTTGGGATGATCAATTTGATTGCAATCATGCCATCAAAAACCCGAGGTGACACCATCAGCGGATAGTAAGTTGGTAGTGTGTCGTAGTGCATCGTTAACACTCTTGCAATAAACTAATTTCGTTGGATTTGTGATGGTTAAGGAAATCAGAATCCTTCAGAAACGGATCTCCATACCTAAAACCACACAGATCATGTTTATCAGACCCATTCTGCTTCGAATGTATTTGAGGCTGCGAATGCGCAAGCGTTGGTCAAGGAAATATCTCACGCAGTGCTTTGACCAAGTTAGCGGTGTTTATTAACGGCCTGTACCAGAGATAATAGGTTTTCGGGGTGCATGTGACGCGTGATCATTGATCATTGTCGCCTCCAGCTTATTCAAAACTGGATGAGTGAATCCGCTATCTGCGGAGCACTGGTCTCATTCACCAACGAGTCATCTTCAGAATGAAATACTAGCACCTAGGCGCGTCTACAGCGAATAGTTCCTGAATGTTCAGTAGTGTATGTTGGTATGTTCGGTTGATGCCATACTTCACGCACACAATTTCTTCTGGCTGGGCCAGTTAGTTTCCAAAGCTTATGGGTAATCACTTTCGATGTGTCAATTAATAGACTGAATGTCGCACCTTCCAGTTGGACTCCTGGGCCATGTACTGGTTGGGCATCCATAAGTAATCCAAAAAGTTTTGTGACTAGCAAAACCAACCAAAATATGAATTGGTCCTTGAAAGCTAGGGTCACAGGTTACTACTGGGGCGAATTTATTTTCTCTCAGGATTCATCTCGTGAAATTCCTGCGAATGGAATGGACCCCATAAAACGAACCAAACAGCGCGAGTTCCAGGTTTCAAATGATGCAGTATTCTGCAGCAATTCCATGCAGTACCGCACCGTTCTTTCGCTCACTGTTCCCGCTTCACACAAATGTTGCGTGTGTGCGCACAGGCAACAGGCGCACTCTTGTGTCCAGCATCGGTTTTGATTCATAAGTTCCAAAAACCCTGAAAACTTCACCTAAAGTTTCTCTGTTTACAGTCTAGGGAGGCAAGCAATCAAGATTAGGTCACGGCATATATGGTGACGCATTTTGTTTAGGACAGGTGCCCGAAATCCACGATATGATCGCGGGGAAAATCCTCGGCTTAGTTTACGTAGTTGAGTCCCCATTTGCGGGTGGCCTGATTGTCATAGGGCTCTACTGTCTGTAGGATTACTCTATATTAACATCAGCCTGAGCATACGCACTCGTGGTGTACCAGATATCGCACCTCCCCATCTGTCCGTCGCGATGTATATGAACGGAAATGCGATTCCCAAGCCAGTACCCTTGATAGGTCACCTTATCTTGCAAGTTTATATATAATAAACTGGCCCTTTCTTGTAGTTTATGATATAAAGATACAATGTGTCAGCTGACCTAAACAATGCTAAATTGAATAAATGGATCGGAAATTTCACGGAGTATCAGACAGATCAGATATATAACTACGTCAAAACCATGTGATTCACTTATGACATGACTGAACTGATACAGAAGAATATAGTTATGCAGCACAGTGCTTGCACTCTATAGAGACAGTGGTGATACTCGATCTGCAAATTTACAGGAAATTAATTGACATCTCTTCAGGGACCATGTCAATCATCTCATTATTCCTGAAAAGTACCCTTGAGTAAACTGGTACCCAGTCGTGTGAATAATTTGCTGCTAGGAGCCATTGTTGCTTGTTTGTAGAGGAATCTAATCTGTCCTTCATCTACCTCTGCTGGGCTAGGTTGTAAAGCGTAATCTGTTAGCAGATGGCCATCTACTCTGTGGATATTCCAGGACTGTTTCCTCTGTTATCATGTGACGTAAACTAGTCTGTGACGCATGAATCACTTTTGGCCTTGCTCTGATATACGGAGAAATGTTTTGGGTAATGTTTTGCTCAATCATTTGTAAACAGTCTTAATAGAGTAAAGAAACTAAATTTAGATATCCAACCCAGAAAATTGCCAAAAATCCATGCTCGCATGAAAGGCGAGTTTGGTGATAATCATGCATCAGAAGTAGCTATTGTTGCGGCACATCTTTTGAGGCATTCTCTTTGGAATTGAGCATATTCTTAGACCGGTAACCAAAAAACCATTCAATCTTAGCTGAGTTTCTGGTACCTATTAGAAGACGAGTGTAATCGATTATGGTACTTTCTACTACCGGACACAGCAATTCCTTGTGTCTCTAAATTGACGCCGGATAATTGGCAAGGTTGGAATATAATTACGTTTCTTGTTGTTTCAGATTTATTTATTTCCAGGCCAGGGATAAAGAAATGAAAACCCATGGCAGTTTGAGTGAAATCTCTAGGACAAGTGTTATACTAGTATACGTGATAATTAGGTTTGTATCCTGACTGATTGCAAGCCACTTTTACACAGTTTGAGTTGTTAAAGATATCTAGCTTTACATTTAAGTTCATGAAATCCTCAACAAAAGCTTGAATCATCAGCGAAACGAAAACCAAGCAGTCTGAAGTAGTGTAAGTTCTATGGAGGTTTCTGGGTTTCCTGTGGCCTGGTAGAGAACTATGAATACAGATGGTTCAGTTATGTCCTATTCACGCTACTCGCGTTTACCTCTGGACTGATAGTCCAGCTACCAACAAAATCTAGCACTTCGAATGTCACGCCTTGCACGCCGCTACAATGTTCCAGTGATTAGCGCAGTTTTATTCAGTCAGCACACTCAATTTTCTCGCAGCTGTGTACACACATGCATCTGCGCATGAATTGTGCACCCTCATGTGGGGAGCCATGCTCGCTGTTTTGGTGTTGCGTGTGTGGGAATTGACAGATCGGAACTCAATTCTCCTGTCGCTCCGATGCGACAGTGGACCGGTGAATCTGGGCTACGCGATCCCAATGCACTGCTTATGGGTTCGTATCAGAGGTGTAACACTGTCAGAACACATGAGCCGATTTAGTCGGTATGCTAAATTGGAACAGAGTGTGGTACGCAGCCACAGTGGTAGAAGCCTTTCAATGCTTACTAACCGAGCAGTTGGTAGCCTTAGGAGACATTTGTGAGCAGTCATGATGAACAGTCGCTTTACCTTCGACATTGTAAAGCAAGCAAATTTTCGTCAATACCATAAATTTTCCACATACCACGAGACAGAACTGTCTACTGCATATTCAAGGTTAGACACGAGAACACTATAACCGCCGTCTACCAGCCTCAGAGGTAAACTGGTAGTCATTATTATAAGTAAACTACTCTTCCGCAGCTAGGAACCGTTTTTTTTCTGAGCGCTTTCAGTCACTAGATAAAGAATACTCTGCACATGTGCTTCGCTAGGTGAACAAATGCCAAAATGTCATATCTGAAGCAGTACTGAGACGTTACCTACAACCAACACAATGAGCTACCGGATATTCAAGAAAATGGATAATGATCAAAAGAGTCGTTTACAATACTTATACAAGACGTCCACTTATTTGGATGGTATCTTCTGCACAGATCACGAATGTAACCTATACCCGTAAATCCGAAAGTAAACTAGATTCTTGATTTGTGTAGGTTTCTTCACGAAATCGAAAGTGATCAAATAAGTTGCAATCAAAAATCATCCACAATAACTAGTCCATATCGTGTTAATATCTAGTTGTGTGGTCTTTAAATTATCGTGTCCATCCCGTCCTCATTTACTGAAGGAAAATCCTGTCACTTCAGCTTTGTGTTTCTTTCCAATAAAAATGAAACATGCGTACCAAATTCAATGAAAATCGATGTTTGAATGTTTGGATTTCTCAAGCAGCGAGCGTTACGCTGAACCAGGTCTCACTCAACTGGATAACTCAATAAATGAGCAATGGAATGTGCACTCATCAGTGCACCGCACCCTGGATTATAATGAGTAATTTAAGATATGGAGCTTCCCCCTTTTGAATAATGCAAGGGCAAATGTGAATGTCTACTTTTTACGAGCACCAGAAAAGAAGCCTATTACCTTCAAAAGAAAACTTATCACCGTTTTTCTGAAAACTACTCGACAGCCCGCGACCTGTTTCACCCTTCTTTGGACTCATCAGGTAGGCGCGGTCCCCGAGTTTCCGTCAAATTTCTGTTTTACTCTTACCAAAATTGGACAGATTTTGGCAAATACACCCATCTGTATATCAGTTTGGTTTTTACGGATGACTCCACTGAATCTCTCGTCTACGATATTCTTCAACTAACTGTGCTGCGCAAAGGCTGCATCATGTGTCACCTGGTACGACATTCGTTTATTGCATCTACTGCTGGTATTGAAGTTTCCGGTTTGGAAAGGAAGCTACTGTAGCACATGCAATCTCAGAATTTTTAGTCTGAAGGAACAAATTCCACAGCCAAATATGGAAAAGACCAAAATACACGAAGTTTTCTCCTTTTGATCCAGATTTAAGTAACATACTGCGATTTCGGGAACCAGCTGAAAGTCCAACTTCGGAATCGTATTATATCTGGAATAAATCTGCCAAGATTTCAGAATATTACGCTCAAATTTACAAGATGGACGTGTGAACACTTCCAATGTGTTAATTCCCTAAGATTTCCAACTGATCATCCTTGTTTTGCGAGCTGTTTAGTCAGGGCAATCTAAAGCCCCCTAGATCTTATTCTAAATTCGCTATGCGAGTTAAAGTCACGCCCGAATCAAATCTGAGACAAGATATTTACAGCTGTTTTGTCTGCGGTAGTCCTTGTTTACGATAGCTTCGTCGCTTTCAAAACGACGAGATCCTGACTTCACAGACGGATCAAAGATCCCAAAAACAGACAGTGTGGGTCACCAGTTCCCTGACGTGGGTTCAGATGTTCTGCCAACTATGTTCTCTTCATGACCTCCAGGCTTCTTAATTTCAAATATCACTCGTGCACTGCAATGTAACATTTCAATTCTGGTTTTGCACAGTATTCATTGTCAAATGAGGAAACCGAAGATGAAATATTCGTTGGCATCTGCAAATTCGTTGACACCCCTTTTGAGGTCTGAAGTGTTTGTTTCCCCGTACAAGTATGCTTCGCGAACCTGTTTGTTTGGTGTTGCAATAAACACACGAAGATGGTCATCTGACCTTCTTAGAATCCTCGCACTTATGGGTTTCATAGGGATCTACTTAGGTTTGATAAGAAAATTTCGGGGATATTAGTTGACACTTGGTTTGTACCTGAGCGCTGGTCACATCACACTTGGAAGTACCAGTGAAGAATTAAATTGCTTTCAAATAGATATTTAAAGGCTTTTTTAAAAGCGCATTTCACAGTTATGCTAAACGTTTGATCATCATTGCTTCGCACCTTGAATCGCCTCAGCGATTCTGAGTAAAGCAAGAAATTTTCCAACATCTGAACCGTAGCAATATGCTATGTTAGCTCATGAGACAGTTGAAACCATTCATGCGGTTTCATCTGTTGACTTATTCATCCGATCCCCAGAGTTCCGCTTGCTGTCAGTTTTTTTTACTTTTTGTCCCGGAAAGTCGTAAATTTAAGGGCTATTGCTCTATTTTTATGATACCACGTTCTCCAGCCTCCGCCAACTGAATCGAGCGCGCTAACCTCTCTGCTTGATAGCTCCCAACACGAATCCGGATACATTACAAACTTTCCACTAAAGACGAGCTCATTCTCCGATATTTTGTTGTGTGCTTATTTCAAGTGGTGTTGAAACGCGTTACCTGTATAAGCCATTTAGGAACCATCACTGACATACCTTTCACTATTCTTGTCAAAAGCCGAACAAAGTGGATTTATTCATTATCAAGAAGTAACAAACCCGGGTGAACAAGATCAACTCAACAGCTAATCTAAACTCGGGATTAGTCGAACCGCCTCTCCGACCATCTTCAACTAGCTGTAATTTCATTACTCAGCTCTCATCACCTGAAGGTGCCAAACCCACTAACCATGGTTCTTCATCTCTGCCGTGGCTGCCTGTCAAAACTTGTTTATTTGACGCCTTCTTGGTTCATCTACTCACCGACCAGGATGGTTCCCATTTAGCTGCTTGGCTACTAACTATCGACTGTCAGGTTGAGATTCTGCAGTTTTTGTCAGCAACAAAGGTTCTCTTGCTAGTGAATATCAAACTTTAAATCCTCTAGACCCTCAAAGTGTTGTAAGCTGCTGAATTTCCTTGAATACCCTGTTTGCTTTTTTTGCAGTTTTCAGGCCATCTGCGCTCTCCTATTTTTTAGGGCTTCAGAGTTAGACTCAATATTGAGTGCAAGCCAACTTCCGACAAAAATGACTTTCAGACGTTGACTTATTACCTCCATAAATACAAACTCGCCAGAATTGGCTCGCGCTGAAACACTAGTCATCAGGTTAAATTCCCGGTTAATATGTACGCGTGCTATACACTCTCGGCATAAGAGCCTTGGTTCGTCAGCAACATCTATGTTGCTCCCTATTTATCATCCACACGACGCGTTACGAGGCTATTTTGTTCGCCTATGGAGTTGGTATGGCTTTTACCCTGATCCACCACGAAAATCTTCGTGTCTGTCACAGCCTTACGAGTACCAAAAACTGATGCTGGCACTGGTTTCATGGTACAGTTGTTGTATGCAGGCGAATAGGGTTCTTGGGGTAGCGTGCCTCTTTCCATCAAAAGGAAGCCTCAACTGGTCGCAACAGGCTTCGTTTTGTCCTGCCCCTTTTGCTGAATCAGGCAGCGCCTTGAAGCATCCTGAGTGTGCGACGTATTTAAACCTCTCAGTCAAATCCCTGAGCATCACAGAGTCTTTTCTGCAAACGTTTCAGCCCTATAAATGCCACTCCAGCAATGGTAAACTGCACTCTTTCCTAATGCTTCCTTGCTTCCTGTACGCAAGTCAGGGGCTGAAGTCAGTGTATCCGTACAAATCCTTTCGCCTCTCCGCCGCCTTGTTGGCCAGAATTTTGGGTCAAAGAGACAGGGTGGGGCGTTTCAATCTCAAAACCTTCTTTGGCCACGACAACTGAGAAGTCATCCAGCGGCCCATACTCATGGACATACCGCTCCCAGTAAAATTAATCTGCGTTCATTTAAACTGTCCCAACTCCCTCAACCCCTTACCATGTCTAAAATTTAGCACAACAAAACAGACCCAAATACTTCCATACCAAACTCAAAAGATGTGTTCAAACTTGCGGTCTTCAAATTCCTTCTTTCTGCCAAATTGGGTAAAAGTTACATTTTACTGGAACCTTACTTTCCCATTCTGTCAATATAGGTTTTGTCTCATAAGCACGCATGAAAGCCCCTTAGGACAATCCGGGGTGTTTCACGTTTCACTTTTTTGGTAGATGGTGCGCCTGACGTAATGGATCTTGGTATCTATTGTTTGTAAGTCGCATGTAAGCTCGGAGTTGAAAGTGTCTCATTGGACTTGATTGCACTGAGCAGTCTACTTTGAGTTAGCGCTTTCCTGACTTGATTAAGAATAATGCGATCGATGAATCAAATGGTCTTAATTTGTCGTTTAAGCGTGCGCACCGAAAGGCCGCAGTTCTATAGCTCAGATATACGGGTTTTTACCGGGCTTTCTCTCGACAGCTTCGGTTAACATGTTGAACAGATTTGGTTATCCTGGCTGGTGATATTGATGCCGAAGTTGGAACAGAAAGCCAGCAGGGGCACAATTATGCGGCAGATTTATAGTTGACGCTCGACGTGCGCCTAATGATGAGCGACTGCATTTTTATCCAGGAACTGAAACGGTTGCAAATGCATGTTGTTTGCTCACTGCCAGAGTTAACAACCATAGAATGCAAGTGTTAGCTAAGGGTAAAATACCGTGGCTTGCCCACCGAAAAATACCGTTTCGCAGTGCAATTCCACAGGTTTTCACGACAATGGAGCATCTAACGCAGTTGGTAGCACTCCGGATTATCCTGTAGCTTATCAGTGCGGTGGTTGCAACAACAGGTGGAGACCAGCATCTAGCCAGCACTGTTTGAACCTGCCGTAATTTTTTGGCCCCCAGCGTGTATCGAAGATGTTATAAATTTAACCCCAAAGTCCTCGTGGAGGTATTAATTCTTAAGGTATGCTTTTAACGGCGTCTCTTCGAGGTCATTTCACGTTATCCATATAATTTGTATATTTCTGTTTGTGGTAGCTGCGTATTGCTGTGCCCCTGTGTAGGGGTGAGCGTAGTTCTGTGAGTAAAATTACTACCACTACGCTACATTATTGACCAGAAAACTGATCAGTGCTCAGCAGTGAACTGTAGATATTCTATCCATAACCAAGAACTGGCGCGTTTAATCAAACTTCAGCGAGTGTTGTACTTAAGATGGCAGCTTCCTAAAAGCACCCAAATTATTTTCGCCGAAACTATAGGGTTTTCGAAGTTGAGAAATTTACGGGGAGTTAGTCTAATCCGTTCGCACCCTTCTTTGCTATGTTGCTCATAGCATTTTTTTAAGTGGGCGAAATTTAAAGGTCACGGACCATCACCGATTCACATTTTGTTACCGGTTTAGGAGAGATAAATCATGAAACCGCATTTTAGCATATTTTGGCGTTCATCGGTGTTCTTTGAACTGAGATTCACGGATCACGGATTCACGGATTGATACACAGGATTGAGGCTTTTGTCCAAGTTTCCCGGGTCAGTTTTGTTTTTGTCGTTCAGTGGCTGTCGTACATCTAAAAGGCACAAGCGAAAAAAAGGTTGCAGCACTGCTCTTTAAGTTCTCAGCGTAGGGCAATATGTTTGCCAGCACGAGGACTCGCATAAGAAAGTGTCTAATAGTGCTTTGAACTGGGTTCTACAAAGAGCGTGGAAAACTGTTAGAGGAAGGTTATTCCACGCAGCTACTACACGAAATGAGAAAACATGTTTCCTAATAAAAGTGTTCGCTCTGAGTTTGAGATAACATCTTCAGGATATCCTATGCAAATTCCATCCAGGAAAATCGGCCAGCGACCTTTATTTGCTTTATAGTCCTCAGATTGAACAAATTAGGTGAGTTTGTTCAGCGAACTAGGGCACAACACATTTTCCTATGGAGCCCGCCTACCATTAGGTATAACAGTGTTAAATAACTGCATGAATTGTGCAGTGGCGATCCAAAGACCACTTCTGTGGATGACCTCCTGTCCCAGATACGCGCAACTAACCTGTGGATAATACAGCGTCACGAGATAACTTCAGGTAAACTCCCAACACAGCGATATCATTCGCATTAGGAATATAACGCTTTGAAACAGTGCGACCTGCTGCCTGCGGGAAAAGCGCAGGTGGCTAAAACTACCACTCTCGGATTCCATCAAACTACACGACCGCATTCTCTAACCTTAGCTATATTCGACGACATGTCATCTAAAAAAACGGAACCACCGACCTAGTTAACAATGATGCGATAGTTGTAAACATCCTGGATAACCACTGCCTTCCAAAAATGATCTGAAACGTATTGGCGAACCTCCAAAGACGGAGCGCCATACTTCAAAAGGGAACTACACTCCTTTAATTCATCAACGTCAGGCGCCGGTTGATGGGGAGCCTGTCAAAAAGTAAACTTGCTAAGTGATTGGTTGTGTTCCAGGTGATGGGGAGTAACCATCGACGAGCCGTTGTACCGGCAAACATGGAATCTAGCAGGGCACCCAGTGTGCTCTCGGTTATAAACAAGTTGCGATAAACTTACTAGCTGCGACGAATTCCGCGGCCTCGATTTCGTCTGCACGGACGCCTGCTGCAACACTTTCCCATATAAACGTAGCTAATTGCTGCTCTTTTTGGAGTTTCTGCGGACGAAAATACGAGATTGTTGATCAATAAGACTCTCAAAGCGATTTGAAGGGGGATAACGCGGAGGAGCTAACCTCTCTACGAAATCATCTACCGCCTTCGCGGACCAAACGTGCTCAGTCATGGCAGCCAGTAAAAATATCAATCCCGGGCCCATAGTGGGCCTTGAGTACGTTTGAACAACTTCCTACCTTGTTCTAGCTGATCGTTATTAAGGCTGTAAGAAGCTTTTGGTGCAAGTGTTCGAGTTTGGCAATGTTTAAAAAAGCTCTCGCTATAGACGAAGAAAATGATGGTAACCATTTTTTCTAATTGAAAAACGGTGAATCCTCTTGCAGGTCTCAAGCGAGATTGTGACTAATATTAACACTGTCTGCTTAACCTGAAAATTTACTCGTCTAGGCAGACCACTGTCAAATTTCAATATACATTTAGAATGAACTTAAATTTCTAGAGGTCTCGGAAAAGCCACCTCTAACTTGCTCCCAGAGATCAGCAAGAATCAGTAAATACAGCAACACTTCTTAGTCAGGATAGAAATAACCGGTCTTTTGGAACTCTTCCTAAATATTTTCGGCCTGTTTCCCATTACTCCCATGGATACAGTGCCATACAACTTGTGGGGACCTGCGTAGCTTCGTGTTAACGCTGACAACCACGGGTTGCGTCTTCGAGAAACTGTTGGGTGCGTAAGTTACCCCATGTCTGCGGGATGAATAATGCAGTATGCTTTATATTAACGGTCTGACTGCTTGTTTTCCTCTTGCTACCAAGGCATGAAAGATATAAAATGAGAAGAGCTCATATCCTGGTTATTGTTCCTTGGAGCAGTAATGCGGGTGGATACCGTGGGTCCTGAGTGGAGAGTTGCTTGTCTCATTGAATCCTTTTCTCATACGATTCTCGGTCAGCCAGATGGAATTCAAATAAATAATGCGTATTGTACGTTCTAATTCTAACCGAAAACCAAAGCGCCAAAATAAGTCGAAAGCGGCCTGACCGACTGTGGACACAATCGCCACTCATGACTCCAATAGCCAAAGCCCCAAACACGACAAAATTGCCTTGGAAATTCCTACATACACCAGGTTAGCCACTCCGTTCGTGGAGGACCTGCCAGTTCCGGCGAACACAAAAGAATTGCGAAGGCTGCCAAATAAGCTACGAAAACTTCGTCCATTCGAAAAAGTGCCGCCTAGACCCACTGTTTATTCCTTCCTGAAAACAAGCCTCTTGCGAGCGCCACCAAAGGAATACTCCTTGGTAGTGCCGCCCAACGTACAAGCCTGCGACACCTTGCAGGTCAAACCGCGTCAAAAATCCCAAGAACACTAACGAGCCCATTTTCACCGCAACTCATTGAACAACAACAAATTCAGCAGTCCAATAGTTTGTATTGCACAAATCGCAAGTAGCAAACATCGAATTTTTTTGTCAAAAAACTACATCCAACAAGGGCAAATGGACCGCGCAAACTAGACTCTTGGGGGGCGAAACACCCCTTGGAGTTCTCAGAAACGCCGAGCCAGGAATGAGAAGAGTACTCCGCAGAGTCATATTCGGAGCCTTGGACTCAAACCTGGGCGTACAGTTATTAAATTTGCTAACCTCTCTGGTAGCAAACTTCTCGGCTCCTCACCTTTGGATGCCGCGGAGATAGTGTGGAAGCGCTCATCCGAAAGTTGCCTCAGTCTTTCAAGCAAACTCTGTGATACTGAAAAGCCAGCTTGCATTGAACAGTCGTCCATAATCGCGCTTATAGAAACCTGGCACACACCAGATGTCTCTGACGCAAAGATCTCGATGGACGGCTATTCCATTTTCCGGCTCGAAACGCGGGAGGGCTGGTATGGTTTCCTTATACTTGCATGCGGCTCTGTCAATCACACCCCTGCACCCTTTTGTGATGCACTGTTGATTCAAATCCCACTGCGTGGGACCGATCCTCTTCTTCTGGGTGTGGCCCGCCGAGTCCAATGGAAGATGACCAGTTCCTCGTGCAGACACTTGAGCAACTCTTCTCCAGCTACCACTTCACACATCTCTTGCTGGTAGGTGACCGTACCGCTCCCAGGATCTCCTGGTTGAAACTCTACCGCATCGGGTCTAGTGGACATCTGCATCAGCGCTGACCAAATTTATTCAACAGAACGCTTGGGCTCAACATATCGTCACACCCGCCAGATACCGCGCAGGCCCACAGCCATCTCTGCTGCATTTGGTCATTACCAACGAAAGACACTTCGCTGATCAGGTGATAATTAAAGCTACACTGGGACATAGTGACCACTGCGTGGTGATCTTTGGTTTCATCTGCTACTAGGCCAGATATCCGGAATTTACAACGTAGATTAGAAACCTCTGCAGTGCGGACTTTCCAGAAATGCGTAGCCTCCTTGATCAATTCAATTTGGTTCAGCTTCAGTGGAAGAGTTATACAGGACCGTTGTCCGAAAAACTCATGAGGCTGACACAGTGTTCGTCCAAAAAACCAGCGCTGTGTCGGATGGACCAAAAGCTACCTGGGAGGATTCTGCGTCTTCTAGAAAAGAGGTCCCAACTATTTTTCAGAAAGTTAACAACAGGCGACAGAAGATGCGCTGGCATTTTGTAAAGTGCGAAACCAATGTAAACCAAAAATCTGCCAATGGAACATACGAGAGCAAGCCGGGATATTAGGCATGAGATCCCGCCGAAGAAATAAGCAAGCCGCCGTCTCCCTGAGGGACAGAAGCGGGTAACCCATGAGTGACACCATAGTGGATTCTGATGTCTACAGAAAACACTATGCAGGCTTGCATTCTGCACCGGCGACCTTCTCACACCCAATCTTGTCAAGACTACGATCAGCCTCTATCTAATCTGGTGCTCACGTGGGACGACATTCGTCAACTCTTGCACAAGATCAACCCGCTCTGCGCGTTTGGGCTAGACGACGTCCATTCAAGGATCGTAAAGAAAACATCGTTCACACTGGCAAAGCATTTCTACCTATTGTTTCGTTGGTCGCCTGACGAAGGCCACCTTCCTTCTGCTTAGAAGGAAGTGGTTGTCATGCCAATCTACAAAACTGGTGACCGACTACCGCCCGGCAGCTACAGGCCCATTAGCCTCACTAGTGTGCCGTGCAAAGTGACGGAAAGCATTCTGAAGCAAGCCATCCTAGATCACCTTACTACCAACAGCTCGATAGCTCCGGCCCAACACTGATTTCTTCAAAACCGTTCTTGCGTGACGAATATATTCGCATTTATGGACAGCTTAACCCAAGCCAGGGATGAGGGACTCATGTCGAATGCCATATTTTTCTGCTTCTTGAAGGCATTCCATCGAGTCCCACACGTCCCGCTGCTCCACAAACTCGGCATTTACGAAATTTCGAGAAGTGTTCTACGCCGAATTAACCCGTTTCTATCAGGCAGAACATTCCGGGTGAAGTAGGCTCGACCTACTCTTCTCCAGCGCTGGTCTCCCTTGGAGTTCCTCAAAGCTCCTTTTTGGGACCACTTCTGCTTCCGATTCACACCGACAGTCTTCCAGACTTTCTTTCAAGTTTATGTCTACTTCTTGCGGACGACTTGAAATCCTTGCGTTCTATTGCCTCTTCCCTCCAAATGGATGTAGACGCGCAAAGCAGTGATTGCTGGACTGTCACCTTCCCCTGAATGACGAAGAGTGCACCCAAATGTCACTCGGAGGAGAATCAACCAAACTTTTTGTTCTGGAAGTTGAGAATGGATCAAAAGACATTAGAGGATAGATTCCAGAAAAAATTTAGGGACCTGGCTCTCTTTAACTTTGTCTTTCTTGCTCTGACATATAGGCTCAAAAGGCATTCGTCTATTCACGGATGATATAGCGCACTTTCCCCCGCGTTACTCGCATGGACTTCCAGATACTCTACGGGGTCTACTTCATACCGCTTAAATATGCTAACCTAGTTGTTTACTCAGGACACAAGAAAGACTTAACCCTCACTGAGCGTGTCCAGACAGCTGCAACGAAAGTGGTTGCCGGCCTTAAGTCCGTTGACTACGAAACCCTCTCGTGGTGCTTGACGTCTTCGCCTCCGAGGAGACCTAATACTTACTTACGCCATGTCTGAACAAGGTGTGGCCAACAGACTTTTCACCGTTGACCCAACTAATACATAGCGTGGGCGCGGTAAAAAGATTTTGAAGCTCGAAGCGCACGCTTTGATTAAGCAACAACCTTCCACATTCCTGGTAATTTTGCACTGAATAACAGATGGTTGTTCACGCTGCTTCTGGTGCCCAGCTCGAGGCACCATTAGGCGCTCTTCATATGAGTCCTCATGAATTAGGTTTGTACAATTCCACAATTTAATTAAATGCAAGGAGTCTGAACATTTTTGACGAAAACCCTGAATGTAGCTTCATCTGGTATTGTCGACCATCAAATTCTGCTGGCATCTACGCCAGATACACAGCAAATTTAAGCCCGAATAAACAGTCAAGCAACTTGTAATTTTTAACCCTCTAACTTTCATGGAGCCGAATTAGAAATCAGTTTGTGCACGTAACAATAGCCACCTGTGAAACAAGAGTCCAGCCGGTTTGGCGCCGATGGTTAGACGTACCACCCAAACTCCAGGCTGACAAAACACTGGGTTGACCACGAAACGGGTGTTATTTGCTTCACATTCTAGAAGCTAAGCGCGGCGCGTATTCGCTAGCCGAGAATTTTTAGCCTCAAGATTAATCAGCAGCGTGCGATAATATTTGTTTAGAACTGGTAATGGAAAAAATCCAAACGGTGATCCAAGATGATAATAACGGGTTTTTTCCAATCTTGTGGGAAACATGCCAACTGAAGGATGATTGGGTCGTTACAACCTGAATGTGGCAGGCAACAACACGACGGGTAGGAAGGTACAACCAACGAGACATGCTTATTACGTGAAAAGTCACCGCATTTGTGAGAACCGAAAAAAACTAGGACGATGGGCACGAGGTACGACTATTTTAATGATGGAGCCGGCTGACATGAACTGAAGCCGAAAATCATTGCTGGTCATAAGTGACCCTGGACGGTTGAGTAAATGGCCAGGGTCACAAAAAGCAAAAATGGAGATGGAGACGGAAGAATTCGAAGTGGCGACAAATGGCAACTTTCGCTTCAAAAAGATGGTTTACAGTGAGACAAAGTAGATTCACTGGTGTCAGTGTTTTAGGGGAAGTGAGGTGTAAAGGATATTTTCGATGGGGGGATAGTGCCAATGCATAGGGTCAAACGAACACCGTAAATGATACCGAACTTGTGGAAGAAGCAAACCGAAATCGCAGCGGGAAACCAGGTAGGTAAAATCCGAACAAAAGGTTCAGCTGGTTAGAATAAACTCGTCCTAGAGGCGGTTGGAGCTGGGTGAAAAATTTGTTCGTAGTTACAATTACAGGCTCGAGTGTGCGACAGGTGGCGGTTCAAGGTAGGAAGTAAATAGTTGCCGGAGTGACATCAGACTGGGTATGGCAATGCCATGCCATTATTGCACTGAAATACTTCGGTCTCTGGACAGCCCCGTAACGGACGTCGAGGTTGCCGCAATCGGAGAGGGGATGCGCATTTTAGTGGCAGCTGGATCTGGGTTAGACGAGGAGATTAACAATAATAATAACAGGTTTATTTCCCAACTTGTAGGGTACATGCCGACTGAGGCATGATCGGGCTGTCACAACCTGAACGCGGCAGGTAACAACACAACGGGCATGCTTATTACGTGAAACGTTACCACAGCTGTGGGAACCAAAATAAGAGGACAATGGGCATGAGGTACGGCAAGTTCAAAGATAAAGCCTGCTGACCTGAACTCAAACTGAAAACCGTTGCTGGCCCTGAGTGACCTTTGGCGGTCGAGTAAATGGCTAAGGTTAACAAATGTAAAAATAGAGATAAAGATTGAAGAATTCGATCTGGAGACAAATGGCAAGTTTTGCCTCAAAAATATGGCAGCTACAGACAAATAACAACGGTGCTCTTTTTTGGATTTCCCGCTGCTTCGCCAGAACCGTTGTTTCGGTTCCTCATTTTCCCGAATTTTCAGTTTTCTTGTCATGTGTCAGGCAGGATGCCTCTTGTTTCGCCCTCACTCGTTTTGTTTTTGCCAGCCCCCTTCAAATTCTAACGTCTACATCGGATAATACTCACTGTTCATGACACTGTCCCCTTTCCGCGCAATCCCCCTGTACCCACAAACGCCGCCAGCCATGCTTTTATTTTGACTGTAACATTATGATCGTGCCAGACGGTATGACACCCACCAGCTGGGAATAAGCATTATTAGTATTATTATTATCAATTAAATGCCAGGCTCAGATCCACCAGCAATAGATGATGCACCAGTGCTACTGGGGGTTAGTGTGTATACGAACTCACCATGGTGCAACGTAACAGGGTGAACCTCCCTGCAGGGCTTACCCGTCCACCACACGAGGTTTGCACCCCTCGTGTATGCTACCACATCTGCAGGGTGACAAGCCACCAAGCAGTCATAATTGCGGTTTGTGCATTATTTAAATAACTCCAGCTACCAGATATTTTATCCGGGCGGGGAGAAAGCCAGGCCAGTAAAACGGCTCAGTAATTTCGGAAAAGCAAACAGCAAACAGCCACTGGAAGAGGCAAGTCGCGGAGACAAGTGAAACGGCAGCTAACTTTCGGGCCACGGGAGTAGAATACAGATGTTCAGAGCCTATATACTATGGCTAAACGACGATGAAGCTGTGGTGTGAACATCCATGTCAAGTAGGGGCGCGCCACAGTGTTATGTGTGTTTGAATGAGTGGGCCGTGGAACCAAATAAGTATTTCATTCATTGCGCATCTTTCGACCCACTATTTGACGTGCGTGCACTGCGAGTGATCAGAGGACGCGGAAAAGTTCTGAAGGGTGGTGAAATAAGACTACGGTTTGGGTAATGTTAGCTGAATCTAGTCAAAGCAAAGCACATCACAGGAACATTAAATAGGACTGACAGAGTTATTCAGTGATGGGACCAGGCATGGAAGAACAAGGAATAAGTTGGCTGGGCACAGAAGCTTAAGGCCGGAGGTAAGGAAATTTAACGAGGCCAGGGCAGACAGGCATGAAATCAATTACGATGTCAGGCACCACATACTCTGTGAAACTCAAGTACGCTTCTGAGAGCAGGTGCAGTTGTAGTCCCAGGAAGTGAACGTCTGCATAAGAGATAGAAAAGATGGTGATTTATGGACAAGAACACTTGGGAGGGTAGTTATCTCACTTGTCGGTTAATACAAGGGGGCTCATCCTGGTGAGTATACAAGCTGGTACCAAGTAGTAGGACAGCTCGGATGAGAGCTCAAATTAGAGGGGCTTAGGGCTTATTTCAAAGAGTGTCTAGTGTTAGCTATGGCGCGAAAAGACACTCGGCTCCCTCAATAGAAAGGTAAGAATCGAGTGTCATTCGAAAGCCTACATGAGATGATATAGTACGGACGGACACGGGAGGGGGGCTTGTCCATAGTTTGGAATACAGATAAAGGAAAATGTTTTGTCTGAAGATAGTTCGACAGGTCAGTAATGGAAGCAAAAATTCAGTGTTGCGGTATTGTAGGAAGGGCAGAAGGAAAATTTAGGGCAGTCAGTTATGTAAGCCCGTCGGTAGATTAGGTGATGCAGAAGGCCTAGGTTCAGCCTAATGCGCCTCAGCCATAAAGGATCCAACCCAAGTGATAAAGAGCGGAGACGATATGGCAGTGTGGATGACGCCGGAAACAAGGACTTAGTAAACGAGCGCTGCGCATTTTCCACAGCGGTCCGGCGTTCCTGCGAATACTGTGAGGCGAATTCAGGCCGAGATTCAACTGGGCAATTCAACATGAGTTATTGTGGAAAGATC
The DNA here is from genome assembly GCA_004794785.1 of Opisthorchis felineus. NCBI lineage: Eukaryota > Metazoa > Platyhelminthes > Trematoda > Opisthorchiida > Opisthorchiidae > Opisthorchis > Opisthorchis felineus. The sequence goes on from SJOL01008635.1 coordinate 1,270,683, forward strand.
GGCGAACGAAAGCGAAGAGTTTGCGGACTTTACCCACTCTGCATCATGCATGTTGAGAAACACTTAACGCACATGAAGACCTAAGACCCAGCTCTCTCAATTCGAGAAGAGCAGGAATCGAGAGTCCATTAAGAAAAAATATCCCAGGAGGAATCTGGAATCGACGTGAGAGGGCTTGGTACTTTGGAACGGCAAAAGAAAGACAGGAGTTGGAGGACCAGAGTGGTAAAGAACATAGATCAGACTGAATGTTAGCGAGAGTAGAAACAGTCACTGATCTTGAATGTGTAAGCTATCTTAATATCATCTGCTAACAGGAAAGGGGATCCATGGGTGATCGAATTATCGTCATTATTAGTGTATAGTAAGAACAGTAGGGGGCCAAGCACGCTACCTCGAGTAACTCCGCTGGTGATGGGAAGAGGTGATGAAGAGGGAACACCGATCTTGGTGACCTGGGCTCTCCCACTGGGGTAGGAAATGAACCGGTGGAGTAGCGGTCCACCAATCCCCATAATTTGCTGAGGAGTGCACCGTGGGGGACTTGGTCAAAAGCCTGGCGAATATCAAGATAGATAAGAATGATACAGAAACCGGCATCGTAAGCGGACGAAATATGATTAAAAAATCATCCTGGCATGTGTTAGCTGAACACCGTGCCATAAACTCATGCTGCCAATTGTTAAGGATCTTGGTGGCGAGCAGGCACTCAACGACAGGGACTTTGATAAGGCGCTCTAGGGTGCGGGGGAGCAAGCAGGTGTGCTGGATGCCACGATAGCTAGCTGGAGCAGTTTGTGGACCTGACGCATAGTGTGGGAAAATAGTGGAGTGCTTCAACTGACTTGGAACTGTGTCAGTGATAAGGGAGATGTTGAAGAGATTAAGGATGAGGGTGGAGATGTCCGGGCCACCAGCTTTTAGGATGAGCGAAGGGATACCGTCAGTGCCCTGGAAATTGTAGTCTCTAAGGCGGGCGAGTGAGAAAATTAAGTCAGACAAAGTAACTGAGAGTGTGAAAAGGGTGTTGTTTGCCTCATCAACAGATGTGGTCATCTCGGAACCAGGTAGGGAGCATTGAGTAGATAGGGCGGATGTGGAGGGACTATGGCAGCTGGTGAGGTAAGGGTTTGGGGATTCTGCGATATCAGCAGGGCCAGAAAGAGACTTCCCGTCAGTGGACACAATACTTAGAATTGCAGATGAATTTGAGGAGCAACGCCTGTGAAAGAGGCGCCCCAGCATCTTAGATTGAAGAGGATGGGCTACGGCGGTAGACTCCCTGCGCTAGTCAAGAGCTGGTTTAGCACTGGTAATCTCAATCATAAGTTCGTTAAATATGGTTGAGGAGATCATGGGATTCACTGAACAGCCTACGATACTCCCTAGATTTATGGCCTAGATTGGATAGCCGTCAGGCTGAACGACAACCAGAAACCTGGGAAACCCGCTTGGGAGTGACTAGACACAGTGATGATAGCACATTGCCGTAAAAAAATTTTGACCACGCTTTGCGTGTCCCGAGAGAGAAAGTACTCGTCCCAGGTTTTGTGACGCGACGAGATTGCAAAGGCTCCAACGATGCAAGGGGAAAGGATAAAGGAGCTTAAGGGGAGGGGAGTAGGAGAAGGGTGAGCACTTGTCCAGCTGCAAGTGACAATATTATGGTCGCAAACAAGGAAATTCGGGCAAACTACAGCGGCGAGACACAGATAACCGTTGACAAGGGTAATGCCCAGGGTGTGGGGACCGCGTGTGGGATGCTCTACAAGCTGGGACCAGCCTTCGACATCAAGTTGGACAAACAGAGGCGAAAGGCACAAAGGGGATTTGTGTTGAGACCAGATCTCAGGAAGGTTGAGATCACCAAAGATTAATTGGTTCAGGTGACGTACAGCTTGGGTGTGGGAAAGAAGTGTAGACAGTTGGTTAATCGAGCTAGTGGAGTGTGGAGCGAGCATGTACAAACACCTGAGGATGAACGGCGGGCTGACCCGACAGGCGGAAAGTCAAACACAGTCTGGAGTGTCCGTTAGTAGTGGATCGTCAATAGGGAAGACGTCCAATTCAGTTTTGGAGTGTATGAGGCAGCCACCACCGCGGGAGTGGGAACGATTGGAACGGAAGATAGTGTATCCCGGAGGGGGGATAAGGACATCAGGCTCGCTAAGGGAGAGCCACGTCTCAGTGATGCATATGAAGGTTGGATAAGCTATATTGGAGATAGCTTGGACGTAGGGCAATTTAGGCAAGAGAGAGTGAGTGTTGATTAGAAGGACAGAAATATTACTAGCAGGATCAGGGGAGGTGGGTAGGGTGGCTAGTCCGCGGAGGTCAATATGAAATGGAATAGGGACAAGGGATTCAGGAGTTTTCCAATTGGTGGGTGAGGTAGGACCAGTTAAAGACGTATGAGAATAAGCTGCTGGGACGTACCGTGAATGGTATGGAGACAGCGTTTGGGTGGCGGTGTGGACGGCGGGGCTCCGTGGACAAAGAGTTACGGGCTGGGTTGAGTAATCGTTTGTAACGGTGAGGATGATACCATATGTGGCAGCTGAACAGAAGCAGCGGGATTTAGGTCGCTCAAGATGGATGGCCAGGTGCGGTGTTTAGGAAAGAGGAAATGACGCCGGTTATTTCACACGTCCAAGAAGCCCTGCTGGACTTTTTTGCTCTGCGTTGCACACCAAGACTGAAATAAGGATTCACATGGAGCCAAAGAATCCACAAAGCACAACACCTTCCGTCGAAATAGTTTTATGTTTGTATGAGCGTTTCCNGGGAAGGGTGAGCACTTGTCCAGCTGCAAGTGACAATATTATGGTCGCAAACAAGGAAATTCGGGCAAACTACAGCGGCGAGACACAGATAACCGTTGACAAAAGAAATGACCAGGGTGTGGGGACCGCGTGTGGGATGCACTACAAGCTGGGACCAGCCTTCGACATCAAATTGGACAAACAGAGGCGAAAGGCACAAAGAGGATTTGTGTTGAGACCAGATCTCAGGAAGGTTGAGATCACAAAAGATTAATTAGTTAAGGTGAAGTAAAGCTTGGGTGTGGGAAAGAAGTGTAGAAAATTGGTTAATCGAGCTAGTGGAGTGTGGAGAGAGCATGTACAAACACCAGAGGATGAACGGCGGGCTGACCCGACAGGCGGAAAGTCAAACACAGTCTGGAGTGTCCGTTAGTAGTGGATCGTCAATAGGGAAGACGTCCAATTCAGTTTTGGAGTGTATGAGGCAGCCACCACCGCGGGAGTGGGAACGATTGGAACGGAAGATAGTGTATCCCGGAGGGGAGATAAGGACATCAGGCTAGCTAAGAGAGAGCCACGTCTCAGTGATGCATATGAAGGTTGGATAAGCTATATTGGAGATAGCTTGGATGTAGGGCAATTTAGGTAAGAGAGAGTGAGTGCTGATTAGAAGGACAGAAATATTACTAGCAGGACCAGGGGAGGTGGGTAGGGTGGCTAGTCCGGGGAGGTCAATATGGAATGGAATAGGGACAAGGGATTCAGGAGTTTTCGAATTGGTGGGTGAGGAAGAACCAGTTAAAGATGTGTGAGAATAAGCTGCTGGGACGTACCGTGATTGGTATGGAGACAGCGTTTAGGTGGCGGTGCAGACAGCGGGGCTCCGTGGACAAAGAGTTACAGACTGGGTCGAGTAATCCTTTGTAACGGTGAGGATGATGCCATATGTGGCAGCTGAACAGAAGTAGCGGGATTTAAGTCACGCAAGATGGATGGCCAGGTGCGGTGTTTAGGAAAGAGGAAGTGACGCCAGTTATTTCACACGTCGAAGAAGCCCTGCTGGAAGTTTTTGCTCTGCATTGCACACCAAGGCTGAAAGAAGGATTCACATGGAGCCAAAGAATCCACAAAACACAACACCTTCCGTCGAAATAGTTTTATGTTTGTATGAGCGTTTCCCAAATGTGGTTGAGCGGACCGGACCTGAAGCCCATATATATACGCGCTGTTAGTTAACTTTATACGCGGTGGTGGTATGAAATGAATTACAACATGCCTGAATCTATTAGCATGCCGCGCTTGTCGATCCGAATTCATCCGGCCATGCTGCGAAGACAGGTGTAAATCAGCGAACCACTGAAGGAAGTGTATGTCCACAACCCTCCAACAGCCACAAAGGTTGCGACCTTCAGTTTTCAAGTAACTACTCACTAGGCCACTTAAGAAGGTACGGAGCGCTAGCGGAGTTAGCAGATGAGCTTGACGACTGACTCATCTGTCATCATGGTTCCTGAACAGGGCGCAAAAGAGCGGCCTCTCGTGTGGCAGTCGACGAAACCGGCGATGTATAACCAGGCGAACCTTCATGTAGGGCTGGCCAAAATGGATTTTTCTGTGACAAACTGGAAGCTGAGAAACACCCGGTTGACCACAGGACTTCAGGATTGCCAGGTAGGCTACAACCACTGTGAATAGAGAGGCAGACGAACAACCTGTCCCAGCAGCCGCTTTTCTAGCTTCCGGGTATACCAATGTCGGATGGACCAAAAGCCACCTGGGAGGATTCTGCGTCTTCTAGAAAAGAGGTCCCAACTATTTTTCAAAAAGTTATGAACAGGTGACAGAAGATGAGCTGGCATTTTGTAAAGCGCGAAACCAATGTAAACCAAAAATCTGCCAATGGAACATACGAGAGCAAGCCGAGATATCAGGCATGAGATCCCGCCGAAGAAAAAGGCAAGCCGCCGTCTCCCTGAGGGACAGAAGCGGGTAACCCATGAGTGACACCATAGTGGAATCTGGTGTCTACAGAAAACACTATGCAGGCTTGCATTCTGCACCGGCGACCTTCTCACACCCAATCTTGTCAAGACTACGATCAGCCTCTATCTAATCTGGTGCTCACGTGGGACGACATTCGTCAACTCTTGCACAAGATCAACCCGCTCTGCACGTTGGGGCTAGACGACGTCCATCCAAGGATCGTAAAGTAAACGTCGTTCACACTGGCAAAACATTTCTACCTGGTGTTTCGTTAGTCGCCTGACGAAGGCCACCTTCCTTCTGCTTGGAAGGAAGTGGTTGTCATGCCAATCTACAAAACTGGTGACCGACTACCGCCCGGCAGCTACAGGCCCATTAGCCTCACTAGCGTACCGTGCAAATTGACGCAACGCATTCTGAAGCAAGCCATCCTAGATCACCTTACTACCAACAGCTCGATAGCTCCGGCCCAACATTGATTTCCTCAAAACCGTTCTTGCGTGACGAATATGTTCGTATTTATGGACAGCTTAACCCAAGTCAAGGATGAGGGACTCATGTCGGATGCCGTATTTTTCGGTTTCTCGAAGGCATTCCATCGAGTCCCACACGTCCCGCTGCTCCAAAACTTGGCAGTAACGAAATTTCGAGAAGTATTCTATGCCGAATTTACCCGTTTTTGTCAGGCAGAACATTCCGAGTGAAGTAGACTCGACCTACTCTTCTCCGGCGCTTGTCTTCCTTGGAGTTCCTCAAAGCTCCGCTTTGAGACCACTTCAGCTTCCGATTCACACCGACAGTCTTCCAGACGTTCTTTCAAATTCATGTCTACTTCTTGCGGACGACTCGAAATCCTTGCGTTCTATTGCCTCTTCCCTCCAAATAAATGTAGACGCGGCAAAGCAGTGATTGCTGGACTGTCGCCTTCCTCTGAAAGACGGAAAGTGCACCCAAGTGTCACTCGGAGGAGAATCAACCAACCTTTTTTTCCTGGAAGTTGAGAATGGATCAAAAGACACCAGAGGATAGATTCCAGTAAAGATTTAGGGACTTTGCTCTCTTTAACTTTGTCTTTCTTGCTTCGACAGATAGGCTCAAAAGGCATTCGTCTATCCACGGATGATTTAGCGCACTTTCCCCCGCGTTACTCGCATGGACTTCCAGATGCTCTACGGGGTCTACTTCATACCGCTTAAATATGCTAACCTAGTTGTTTACTCAGGACACAAGAAAGACGTAACCCTCACTGAGCGTGTCCAGACAGCTGCAACGAAAATGGTTGCCGGCCGTAAATCCGTTGACTACGAAACCCTCTCGTGGTGCTTGACGTCTTCGCCTCCGAGGAGACCTAATACTTACTTACGCCATGTCGGGACAAGGTGTGGCCAACAGACTTTTCACCTTTGACCCAACTAATACATAGCGTGGGCACGGTAAGAAGATTTTGAAGCTCAAAGCGCACGCTTTGATTAGGCAACAATATTCCTCATTCCTGGTAATTTTGCATTGAATAACAGATGGTTGTTCACGCTGCTTCTTGTGTCCAGCTCGAGGCACTGTTAGGCGGTCTTCATATGAGTCCTCGTGAATTAGGTTTGTACAATTCCATAATTTACTTAAAAAACAAGGAGTCTGGACATTTTGGACGAAAACCTTGAATGTATTTTCCTCTGGTATTGTCGACCGTCAAATTCTGACGGCATCCACGCCAGATACACATCAAATTTAAGCCCGAATAAACAGTCAAGCAACTTGCCATTTCCAACCCTCTAACTTTCATGGAACCGAATTAGAAATCAATTTGTGCACGTAACAAGAGCCACCTGTGGAACAAGAGTCCAGCCGGTTTGGCGCCAATGGTTAGCCGTAGCACCCAAATTCTAGGCTGACAAAACACTGGGTTGACCTCGAAATGGCTGTTATTTGCTTCACATTCTAGAAGCTAAGCGCAGCGCGTATTTGCTAGCCAAGAATTTTTAGCCTCAAGATTAATCAGCAGCGTGCGATAATATTTGTTTAAAACTGGTAATGGAAAAAATCCAAACGGTGATCGAAGATGATAATAACGGGTTTATTTCCAATCTTGTGGGGAACATGCCAACTGAGGCATGATTGGGTCGTTACAACCTGAACGTGGCAGGTAACAACACGACGGGTAGGAAGGTACAACCAACGAGACATGCTTATTACGTAAAAAGCCACCGCATTTGTGAGAACCGAAAACAACTAGGACGATGGGCATGAGGTACGACTATTTTAATGATGAAGCCGGCTGACATGAACTGAAACCGAAAATCATTGCTGGCCATAAGTGACCTTGGACGTTTGAGTAAATGGCCAGGGTCACAAAAAGCAAAGATGGAGATGGAGACGGAAGAATTCGAAGTGGAGACAAATGGCAAGTTTCGCCTCAAAAAGATGGTTTACAGTGAGACTAAGTAGATTCACTGGTGTCAGTGTTGTAGGGGAAGTGAGATGTAAAGGATATTTTCGATGGGGGGATAGTGCCAATGCATGAGGTCAAACGAACACCGTAAATGATACCGAACTTGTGGAAGAAGTAAACCGAAATTGCAGCGGGAAACCAGGTAGGTAAAATCCGAACGAAAGGTTCAGCTGGTTAGAACAAACTCCTCCCAGAGGCGGTTGGAGTTGGGTGAAACATTTGTTCGTAGTTACAATTACGGGCTCGAGTGTGCGACAGGTGGCGGTTGAATGTAGGAAGTAAATAGTTGCCGGAGTGACATCAGACTGGTATGGCAATGCTATGCCATCATTGCACTGACATACTTCGGTCTCTGGACAGCCCCGTAACGGACGCCGAGGTTGCCGCAATCGGAGAGGGGATACTCATTTCAGTGGCAGCTGGATCTGAATTAGACGAGGAGATTGATAATAATAATAATAGGTTTATTTCCCAACTTGTAGGGTACATGCCGACTGAGGCACGCTAGGGTTGTCACAACCTGAACGCGGCAGGTAACGACACAACGGGCATGCTTATTACGTGAAACGTTACCACAGCTGTCGGAACCAAAATAAGAGGACAATGGGCATGAGGTACGGCAAGTTCAAAGAAAAAGCCTGCTGACCTGAACTAAAACTGAAAACCGTTGCCGGCCACGAGAGACCTTGGGCGGTAGAGTAAATGGCTAGGGTCATAAAATGTGAAATGGAGATGGAGATTGAAGAATTCGATCTGGAGATAAATGGCAAGTTTTGTCTCAAAAATATGGTTTAAATTGAAACTGAGTATACTCAATGGTGTCACTGTTTTAGGGAGGTCGGGTGTAAAGAATAGTTTTGATGGGGAGATGGTGCATATGCATAGGGCCAATGGAACACCGTAAATGAAATTGAACTTGTGGAATAGGCAAACCGAAATTGCAGCAGGAAACTTGGTTGGTTAAATCCGAACGATATGTTCAGCGGTTTAGAGCGAGGCGGTTGGGGCCAGGTGAAAGATTTGTTCGTGGTTGCGATTACAGGCTCGAGTTGGCGAGAGGCTGCGGTCAAGATTCTGAGGAAAGTAGCTGCGGGAGTGCCATCAGACTGGATATGGCAGTGCCATGCTTGCGTCTCGTTTTTGCACTGAGCCTCAGTCGATCAGAAGACGTTAGGCCAGTGCCAGACTAGGTACCTAAGTTTGGGAAGGTAAGGATTTAGCCGCCGAGGTAGCGAGCAGGGGGCTAGCCGTTGGATTAGTTGAAACGGGCGATTATATTGTGAGAATATGTGGCGGTAGTTTTAAGTTCAGCTAAAGAATCCAATCATAGGGTTTCCGTTGTGCAAGGGAGTGAGTAATGCGGACAGTGACAGCAGACAAATACTAAGCGGTTGGGCAAAAGCTTCCGAGATAATGAGTAAGAACTGTAGTGTACCTGGAATCTACTACGTCATCTAAACAGTAAGGTAGGAGTATGGGTCCCAGTCACGGAGTCACTGCTGTCAGCTCCAAGAAACGAACGGTGTATGGCAAAAACAGCCATTAGGCGCTAGCTGTGCCTGCTGGTATTTAGGAAATAATAAGGAATTTAAATTTTACATGTGTACGATCGCTTCAGAGAAAAAAAGGAAGGATGTGTGTTATTTCTGGATGATGAAGTGAAGTTGAGTAATGCAACCCAACCAAGACGAACGTGGCAACGCCTTGCACGTCGATGTTAGCTGTGAGCCTCGCAGAGTACCTTCAGGCTACCCCATGCATATGGTTTTAAAATCAAACGAAAGGACGGCTGTCCTTCGCTTGTATTTCTTAGTGTTGCCAGACAAGTGACAACCGGGACAGGTCCAATCCAGCTACAGAAAAATGACAACGGTGCTCTTTTATGGATGTCCCGCTGCTTCGCCAGAGTTTGTGGACTTTAGCCACTCTGCATCATGCATGTTGAGAAACACTTAACGCACAGGAAACCTAAGACCCAGCTCTCTCATTTCGAGAAGAGCGGGAGTCGAGAGTCCATTAAGAATAAATATCCCAGGAGAATCTTTAATCGATGTGAGAGGGCTTGATACTTTGGAACGGCAAAAGAAATACAGGAGTTGGAGGACCAGAGGGGTAAAGAACACAGATCACACTGAATGTTAGCAAGAGCAGAAACAGTCACTGGCCTTGAATGTGTAAGCTATCTTAATATCATCTGCGAACAGAAAAGGGGATCCATGGGTGATCGAATTATCGTCATTATTAGTGTATAGTAAGAACAGTAGGGGGCCAAGCACTCTACCTCGAGTAACTCCGCTGGTGATGGGAAGAGGTGATGAAGAGGGAACACCGATCTTGGTGACCTGGGCTCTCCCACTAGGGTAGGAAATGAACCGACGCAGTAGCGGGCCACCAGTCCCCATAATTTGCTAAGGAGTGCACCGTGGAGACTTAGCCAAAGGCCTGGCGAATATCAAGATAGATAAGAATAATACAGAAACCGGCATCGTAAGCTGACGAAATATGATTTAAAAAATCACCCTGGCATGTGTTCGCTGACCACCGTGCCATAAACCCATGCTGCCAATTGTTAAGGATCTCGGTGGCGAGCAGGCACTCAACGACAGGGACTTTAATAAGGCGCTCTAGGGTGCGGGGGAGCAAGCAGGTGTGCTGGATGCCACAATAGCTAGCTGGAGCAGTTTCTGGACCTGACGTATAGTGTAGTAAAACAGCGGAGTGCTTCAACTGACTTGGAACTGTGCCAGTGATAAGGGAGATGTTGAAGAGATTAAGGATGGGGGTGGAGATGTCCGGGCCACCAGCTTTTAGGATGAGCGAAGGGATACCGTCAGTGCCCTGGAAATTGTAGTCTCTAAGGCGGGTAAGTAAGAAAATTAAGTCAGACAAAGTAACTGAGAGTGTGAAAAGGGTGTGGTTTGCCTCATCAACAGATGTGGTCATCTCGGAACCAGGTGGGAAGCAGTGAGTAGATGGGGCGGATGTGGGGGGAATATGGCAGCTTGTGAGGTAAGGGTTTAGGGATTCTGCGATATCAGCAGAGCCAGAAAGAGACGTCCCGTCAGTGGACACAATACTTAGAACTGCAGATGAATTTGAGAAGCAACGCCTGCGAAAGAGGCGCCCCAGCATCTTAGATTGAGGAGGATGGGCTACGGCGGTAGACTCCCTGCGCTAGTCAAGAGCTGGTTTAGCACTGGTAATTTCAATCATAAGTTCGTTTGTTATGGAGGAGGAGATCATGGGATTCACTGAAGAGCCTACGATACTCACTAAATTTATGGCCTAGAGTGGATAGCCGTCAGGCTGAACGACAACCAGAAACCTGGGAAACCCGTGTGGGAGTGACTAGACATAGAGATTATAGCACATTGCCTTAAAAAAATTTTGGCCACGCTTTGCGTGTCCCGAGAGAGAAAGCAGTTGTCCCAGGTTTTGTGACGCGACGAGATTGCAAAGGCTTCAACGATGCAAGGGGAAATGATTAAGGAGCTTAAGGGGAGGGGAGTAGGGGAAGGGTGAGCACTTGTCCAGCTGCAAGTGACAATATTATGGTCGCAAACAAGGAAATTCGGGCAAACTACAGCGGCGAGACACAGATAACCGTTGACAAAAGCAATGTCCAGGGTGTGGGGACCGCGTGTGGGGTGCCCTACAAGCTGGGACCAGCCTTCGACATCTACTTGGACAAGCAGAGGCGAAAGGCACAAAGAGGATTTGTGTTGAGACCAGATCTCAGGAAGGTTGAGATCACTAACGATTAATTTGTTTGGGTGAGGTAGAGCTTGGGTGTGGGAAAGAAGTGTGGATATTTGGTTAATCGAGCTAGTGGAGTGTGGAGTGAGCATGTACAAACACCCGAGGATGAACGGCGGGCTGACCCGACAGGCAGAAAGTAAAACACAGCCTGGAGTGTCCGTTAGTAGTGGATCGTCAATAGGGGAGACGTCCAATTCAGTTTTGGAGTGTATGAGGCAGCCACCACCGCGGGAGTGGGAACGATTGGAACGGAAGATAGTGTATCCCGGAGGGGAGATAAGGACATCAGGCTTGCTAGGAGAGAGCCACGTCTCAGTGATGCATATGAAGGTTGGATAAGCTATATTGGAGATAGCTTGGATGTAGGGCAATTTAGGTAAGAGAGAGTGAGTGCTGATTAGAAGGACAGAAATATTACTAGCAGGACCAGGGGAGGTGGGTAGGGTGGCTAGTCCGGGGAGGTCAATATGGAATGGAATAGGGACAAGGGATTC
>SJOL01008635.1:1286834-1299214 GCA_004794785.1 Opisthorchis felineus
CGGAAGCTTTTGGAGAGCTCGCCGTATACTCTAACACGTCCGTAAGTCCAAGAATACAAAGAGCTTATTATGTTCGCAAACTTCCGGGGCATTCCTTGGTGGGCAAGCGTATCAAGAAGAACAGACCGGTCAACCGAGTCGAATGCGCCTTGAAAATCCAGGACTACTAGAATTTTGGGTCGCTTATACGTAAGGCGTGGTTCTAGAATCTGACGGACTGGAAAGATTTCATCAACGGAATCCCTACCAGGATAGAATCTCGCTTGCTGCTCTCGAGTCAGTGTCTCAGGAGCCATCATAAGGCGACGAAGCCTTAGTGAAGCCAACAGTCTCTTTACGACCGAAACCAAGCTGGCCCCCTCACTACGAGCCCCATTTTTGAGAATGGACATTATCAACGACTCTCCTCAGTTTTCTGGGAGAGAATCTTTTTTCCAAATGCAAGCAAACAGATCAGACAAGCGCTGACCGAGGATCTCAGCCCCATCTTTAAACAATGCGAGTGCGAATCCGTCCGGACCAGAAGCTCTGTGTCGCTTGAGAGAACACGTGTAGTCGTAAACCTACAAGGCCGTAGGTGGTTCCACATTCACCTTCCAGGGTTCTGTGTCAACTGCGGGCTCCAGATGACTGGCAACTGACGGCCACGACTATTGTTGTTCGAAGTATTTGGCCCAACAGTTGAGGCGTTCTTCTTTATTCAAGATGGTCACTCCTTTCCGACCCTTAATGGTTTCGCTCACAGGTGGTTTCCGGGGACCGGTCGCGCGGAGTAACTGAAATACTCCTCGGGCATTCCCGGATATCTGGGCCTCTTCCATTTCTGTGGCTTTCTGTGTCCACCACACTTCGCGGACGGCTCGAACGCTTGCTTTTACTTGACGTCTTATAATTTGTCGCACCAGGTTATGTTTGGGACCGGTTGGGATATTTCTCCGAGATTCAAGCAGTGCCACCGTCCGGTCTGATATCTAATGCTTGAGTGCGCCTGGTGGTGCCGTGCCACAGGCGAAATTCCCAGCACTATGTAAAGAGGTGGCAATCTAGTCCCAGTACGAGTTCACATCTGACGGTGGAGCATTTGGAAGAGACTCTAGAAGACTATTCTGGTAAGTTCGTCTAACATCCGGATCTGCCAGTCTCTCAGTTGCCAAGCGATTCGTTCGCACCTTACGCGGCCCTGGAAAACGTAGGGAGAAGCGACTCCGGACGAGTGCGTGGTCGGAATCCACAAATGTGTTCCAAAACGACCGACAGTCAGTTATTGATCCACGCCATCGGTAACTGATGGCAATGTGATCGATTTGAGTTTGTGGCCAGCAAACCGTTGGGGAACACCACGTAACCAGAAGTCTTCGGCTATCTCGGAATTTAGTGCTGCATAAAAACAGCCTGCGATCAGCACACAGCTGAAGCAATGATTTGCCATTGTCCGCACGTGCCGAGTCTAATCCATTTCGACCTCCTACTTGAGTCTCAGGTAAGCTAAGCCTGCACACTTGCGCATTCATATCTCCGGCAATCACCACGATATCCGAGCTTTTATCTCGTCGCAACAGAGCATTCAGGGTGTCGTAAAACCTGTCTTTGACGGCGTCGGAGCTACAGTCAGTTGGGGCGTAAGCAGACACGATAAACAGACATCTCTCAACTTCCTGCTTGTAAGACTCCTTCACAGACGTTGCCAGATGAACCGCACAGAGGCGACTATCAACAGGTATCCAGTCAAGCAAGGATACTTCCGCCCGGTGACTTAGGACGATACCAAGCCCAGAACATCCCGCCGCAGCAGCCTCTGGATCACCAGAGGTGCGTAGCCAGAAGCACGTGGAGACTGATGAGGCGATTAGCTCAACCACTGTGCTTGAATCTTGAATTCTTGTTTCTGAGACACAGCACACATCAATGCCAAGCGAGTCCAGTGTGAGAGCAAGAGCAGCTTGTTGTCCTGCTTGCTTCAGAGTGCGGACATTGAAGGCGGCCAGATAAACTGGGTTTCGAGGCTTGAACATTGATTTCGAAAGACCTGAGGATGTCGGTGCCGTGTGCAGAGCAGATGTTTCACGCAAAACGGATGCAAGACGAACGAATTTATCAGCTTAAGTGCTGAGCCTACAAAGGGAGAGTTATTAATGGGGTGGGGAGAGGGGGAAGAAGTACGTGCAAGAGAAAGAAGGGAGGCGTTAGCAGTAGCCTGCTTTCGCTTACCCGCCCTGTTGTATGCAGCGAGTAAGGCGACCCGGCTGATGGCACCAAGCGACGGCCGATGTGGCACGAGAGTATTGTTAGTTGTAAGTGTCATGGTCGTACGTAGGCTGGGATACTGTCAGGGCGCCCACATCTACACAAGAGGACGATTATGGTCCTCAACCAATGCCTTTGCTCAAAAGCCTAACCGCAAGGCAGCGGTGTTTGGCGGGAAACGCAAGTACATTATCATTTCTACGAGACAAGTCGCCACATGTTCCAACCTCCAACCTGGAGGACCAGGAGACTGTGTTTGTCAGACCTCTAACCATTGACCAACCTGGTATGAGAGACTCTGTGAGTGTCGCGGGGACAGACCCAGTATAGCTCAATGGGTAGCTGAGGTGCGCAAACCGTCACACCACTGTAAGGTTCAGTCTCTTCGTGACAGAAAAAAGACATAGCGCCGCTCATCCTTCAATCACGGGATCCACATCACGCGGTCACACTTGTTGACTAGCTCCTCGGGCAACAACTTCTCAGATGGAAGTTTCACTCATCGGGTGAAGTTTATTCTTCCACTGAGCTAATTATAGACTGTTGGTAGCGTGAGGGGATTTGGGAATTTTTGTGGAGATTTCGTCCTGTAAGTGAAGGCAATATGTGCCGAAAAACCGAGAAGCACTGTACAGCTTTTTCATCCTTATTGGGAATCATCAGCAGTGCGCATCTCACAAATCTCCGGAGAGTCACGAACCCGCGACCTCCTGGCTATTAGTTTGAGCACTTGACCGTTCTGCCACGAGTGGCTATGTTAACTGAACCGTAAGATGAAACTGTCTCGATTTCCGTTCTACAAACTGCAGGCAACACCCGAGCTATTTGTAACATCTCTAAGAGCTGGATGCACCGGCTTTTTGCACTCCAGATGTGGTTTAAATGGTGGTCACCAAGACCTTGGTAATCCATAGGACTACCAACTTAGGGTGCCGTTTTATTTACACAGGTGGCTGACGAGATGGTAGTAATGATTGCAGAGCAAGTGACTGAATCTCTATGGCTGTCTCGCACAACTTTAGTAACGAAAGGGTAAAGGCATTATGCACCGAAACAACTCATACCTTGAAGTATGAAGTTCAAAGTTCTAGAGACTCATAGTATATTCTCTGAATGTACCTCAGCCCCACTCATGCAGAGTCCTAAATTCATAAGTTTCATGGGAATTTCGTGTAACCGCAATAAAGGCATGCTATCTGTGAGCAGCTTCACCGCTGCAATCTCTCATAGGCAGATATTAAACTCTGCATACATATTTGGCTGTACGCTGCAACTTGGAGCTCAACAACGGGTAATTTTTCAACGCGTAGGCAAACCAGTCATATGGAAACCTCGGAAATCCCATACATTCTGTACGTAATATTCAAAATATCTGCACACAATCTCGGGCAACTCATCGCCTCCTGGGAAAAGCGACCATGCGACCTCAAGTTTTAATCGTTTGCTGGAAATCAAGCTTTTCTAATGAAACTGAGTAGATCTGAACGCCCTTTGCAGGCAAGCCGACGTTGAGGTATGTGCGGTAATCTTGGCTTTGTGACACAGTTGCATCTGACCTGTAGGGACAGCCCCAACTTGCTAGTGAATATGCCCAGTCAAGAAAGTTTCATAGAAATCATTCCTATGTTAGTGGTTTGTTGGGATTCACAAACTCCACCAGTAGAAGTCTTTTGGCAGGTTGAAATGGTTTACGCATGGTGGCACTTAAGGATTCCTACGTCGCAGATATACACAGTCACGACCGACGACAACACTGTGCGAAAGGTCTCTCAGAATCAAAGCTGGCGGGGGACGTGAATAAAAACCACTGAATGTGCTATAGATGTGTGCAGCCAGTGGCTCACGAGGAACGTGTGCTAAATGGAGGAATAATGCGGAAATTTTACTACGTCAAAAGCTTCTAAAGCAACAGCACTTGTTTTCACCTTTGACAAGATTCATCATCGACAGGGACGCAAGCCTATCCTTAGCGCCAAATTGTTCTTAGGCTTTTGAACCCTTCACAGTCGGTAGTAAAGAGTTTGGTGAGCTTGGCGTGCTGAATATGCATGTAGGCGAAGATCAAAGAAAATCTGGAGGGTTGGATGGTATGCACCCGGCTTTTCCAAGATTTGGGCCTATTAATTCACCCTGTTGTACAGCCAAGTTTTAAGAGAACGACGATTAAATCGACAGGAAGAGAAAATTCAGCTATGAATTTTAAGTACGCTTCAAAACCAGTGACTGGTCAGTCTAACATGTGCACTTTCACATAGATAGGAAATTTTGCGGCGCAAGTACCGAACAACTACTTGGTCTGAATATCCAGGCTAAGTGCTTGTTGGAAACCGCGAAGTAATACTAGAGACGCTAGCGGCGCCTCTGTTTACTAAACAGGCAAGGAGACGACGTTTTGGTGTATGCCGTAGCGTCCAGCGCCATTTAATTCGCATGTATGATCAATGAGCCGTAGAGATCGAATTTTCGTATTCGGTCTCAAACCTTATGATGCAATAGATCCTTGCTCACAAACGTTTAGCTCACAACAGCTTCCATATGAGTAAGTTTGGCACTGAGTCGGACTTACGTACCACCCAAGCTTCTCTCAGGCCATTGAGAGTAAGGTGTAGAAGTTCCTGCCGAATTTTGAGGTGGAAGATATTTCACATTCAATTGCTTGCCCTGACAACCAGAATGTCAGATAATTTTACACTTACCTAACTTAGTCGAAAGAAACCGCAAACGAGAGTTGGTAAGACCCAAAGTGAGCGTGAAATGCTTTTGAGATGGCCTCTTTGCTGCAGAATGAACTACAGTATATTTACGTTTTCTGGAGAACCCTTGTCGATTTAATTGACTTCAGTTTAACTGTGTCTCATTTTTCATATGTTAAAGGCAGTAAATTGAACAAGCGATGATACACCAAACATGCGCTATAATTGCTGAATGCAAGCACAAATTATTCAGTCTCCAAGTGACACTAACACGGAAGAAGAATTGAAATACTGCGGAGCTTGCCCCAACCGGTACAAGAAAACATAGTTACTGGTGATTGCGGCTAGCTGATTTAGGGATTCCAGTTTAAACGAAAGGTTACAAGGCAGCCTGAATGCCGCTAACGAAATACTAGATAACAACTGAAGAATAGCATTCGTAAATAAAACTCTGACATAAATGCCAAAAGTAGACAGAAGGTGCTTGCCATATAATTAATGGTGCGCAAGTGGATTCCAACGATCACTTCGCAGAGCGCACTTATCTTCAGATCATATTCAGTGGCCTGCTTCAGTCCCGGGGCTATCCAAAACATATGTCAGTAGCCCGTTGTAGTTCCTCGTTTACAGTTTTATTTAGAGTGATTATTATATTATTGTATTATTCTATTGGTCTTTATACCGAAGCCTTTCAGTTAACTGTAGTATGACTGGAGTTTTTAGACTACCTATCCCCATCAAACAGAGACCGTCCTTCGTGTAGGCTGTATACTTCTGCATTGAAGGAAAAACGCGATCTGGTTTAAGAGTTTGCTTCAACCTGTATGGGGTCGATGAAAAGGAACTTGACTAGAATAAGGGGGCCACCAGACCATATTTTGATCATGCGATTCCAACATTCTTCCTGCTCTTATTTTTTCGGGCATGTCAGATTCACGTTGAAGTGTTAATAGCCTGTTGCGTGTTAGCTGACAAAACGGAGAGTTCCACTGACGGGCGAGATCGGTTTCATTCTTCTGGAATAAATGCGTACGTATTCTCAATGAAGCTTTTGTGTCCGTTTTTACTAGTGCAACGACAACATATAGCAACCTTATGCACGCAAACACGTATATGATACTGCTAAAACGGTTTTGCCGTACCCCAGTAGTCACCTTTACTTCAAGTTCAGCCGAAGCTATGCGTTAGCCAACCGTTTGACAAGGGTGTTTAACTGTATACAGCTCTTGTTTGTGCCTGCGTGCGCAAAGAGGTTTCGAGAAAGACTTTGATAATATCATCCGAAAGAGGGCTGCCGGGCCTCTTTTACAGTGAATCAACAAACTTCCCGCTACCTTTACCGTGTCGCATATTCCATCTCTAGCTCAGTTGACTAATATAACTGAACTACTGAACTACCCATAATTTTTTCCAGAGCGTCACTCGCTAAGCATCTTCCACTGAAATGCAGTGTCATCCCATATCTACAAGTTTCAGAAACCTGTACAATAATAGGCTGCTAGTATGTGTTAAACGTACTCGTTCCGACATTCCTATAGAGCTACAAAAGCTACCTTGTACCAGAGCTTGCTATCTGGCATCTCTTTGTTCCACAAAGTCTAATTTAGACCAAGTTAGTTAGCTGCCCTCTACCCAGAGGTGTAACAAGCTAATCATGATCTCTTGGTAAAGGCCTGTCACCTACCTAGTATCCTATCCCATCAACTATCCAAATGTGTATGTGACCATAAACCACATCTTTAGACAAGAGACCAGGTAATACATCATCTGGGATATAGCTGCTCACCAGTAACATAGTAGAAGATTCGAATGAGGGCAAAGTTCTCTCTCTTGTAATGGATCATAAACCGTTATACAACAGCAAGCGCACTGTCAGTTCTCACCTAAATCAACTACCACCCAATGATAAGCTTTTACAGGATGAGACCTAAATTTAGTCCTCATTACAAAATTACCGGCTATTAGCATTTGTCTCCTAGCACAGGGAATAGAATCGACGATAGATTGGAGGGTATCAGAATTAGGATTCGTTTGTGATGGAACGGCCAATTACAAGTGGTAGATGGGCCAGTGGTTGACGTTTGTGAAGCCCTAAAGGTTATGGAATGAGCAACGAGTAAAAGCTTGTGGCTCGAAGTGGACGCCGCTGTTTAACGTGTTCTTTAAGAAAATCATTTCCTAATAGGTAAGTTTTGCACAACCAGCTTGTGAGGCCTTAAGGAAGTGAATACAGCCAACGCGGCTTCCATAGTATCAAAAGCTTTTTTGAAGCAACTTTTGTCGGCTCACGCAAAACGGCTGGTTTTTTGTGTCATTATAAAGCCAGCAAATTTGGAAAGAGCGGAAAAGAGAACAGATCGAGATGAAACTACCGAATGTTCATTTATCAGGTTCTTACACACTGAGCAAAGGAGAATCATTTTATCTTAAAAACTAACCTCCATCGAAAGCTTCTTCATCAAAAATGTCTGAAATTCATGGGAATCGATATGAATTGTGGTTTGTTTATATAATAAGCTTAAGTGTACCAGGGCTATTAACCTTCTGACAACGACCAGGCTCCCAGTTCGTTAATGCACAAACCTTCTAAGTTTCTGAATCACTGTGAAGCCCAAAAGTTCACTAGAGCCTGGTGGTATTGGCAATTGCGCTGTGGGACCAGAGACACCCTAATAACTATATTATCCGTACACTATTAGGCTTATTGACATTCGCAACGTTTTTCAGTCGGACCAGTCATCAAAACTGCAGTTTAGCTTGGCACCAGAAACTGTCTGCGGTTTGTATTCGGACAGCTTATCCCTGGCCCTCAAGTAGTACTTCGAGGAATAAAATGGGCAAGTTTGCGATGAATTCACATGGTGTTTCAAACTGGCTGGTTACTGCATCGGATAGATGTTTAGTGAAGAACTCCAGAAGTGTAGCGAACTCATCCTACAACCAATAGGCGGATTTTCGCAAACGGTATATTTTGTTTACACTGTGCCCTAGTTTGTTTTTGATTGATTGTTGATTGATTTGATTGTTCTATGCTGAGGGCTTTTTTTCTTCTGACGCGGAGACGATCCGCTTCTTACCAAACACTTTGTGCTACCAACAAACACTATCGTAACAAATACGCCAAGACATTCTCTATCTCTAAGCACAAACCAAATGTTCCATAGGACCAGCGATATAAGGACCGTTGGATTTTCCTGAAAGCAGGAAGGCAACTAAGTAACCCATGTGAACCATCCAACGGTATCTAGAGCACTGATAATTTCATTAAGGGTAAATCTGATTACATAGTGGGACAACAGTCCAGCTCTGCTGCCTCGGGTCAAACAAAACTGGGTGGGACTTTTGCGCAATGTACTACTCATAAGGTTGCTGAAAATTCTTCGACAGCCCACGACCGGTTTCGCCCTTCTTGGGGCTCATCAGGCAGGCGCAGTCCCCGAGTTTTCGTCAACCTTATGTTCTACTTGGACCCAAATTGGACTGTTTTCAAGAAATACACTCATTTGCAAATCAATTTGGTGGGACTTGGTTTTGTTTTAAGACCAACCTCAAAGCTTACACGTGGTCTTTGAACTCCACCATAAAAGTGAAAGACGCAGCAAACCACATCTCTACCCAGTGCTATATAGGAAATCTGGTTCCGATTCGACCGTGGAGTGAAGTGCCACACTGATAATCACGCAGAAAACGTTCATACTGACCAGTGAATAACCAGCCGGGATATTTCGTCTATTCGTTAGTGGTCAACTGATTTTCAGACGAAAATAAGCGACTGATGAGATCGGAAGTCAAGTCTGAGAAACTTAATCACTAGCTGGGCAGACTGATCGGGAAACGACAGTGTGAAACTATCAGTCCAAGTGCCACATATTCACTTATTCTGCGACCACCTGCTGTGCTGCAATGAGCAGAAAGGCGATTATGTGGCTGAGCTTTTTCAACCAGGTCTTTACTTATGAGTGGGTTTATCAGAAAGGAGCTTATCCTGAATGATTTCGTTTTTCTGTTGTTTATAAGGAAGTAACATCCCCAGTTAGTTGAAGCTCACTTGTTGAAGTTATTGTCCTTGAAAGTTTCACAAAGCACATTTAACCGATTAGAAGAACTCAAGAAATCTTTTATCACTTCCATCCGATACGCCTAAGGAGTCTAACGGGTCAGAATATTCAGTTAAAACTGGCAAAATGACTTTCAGTAACAAATCAATAGTCATTATAAATGAGCAGATCCAGCAGATCCAGATGTGTGAAGACCCAGCACGAACTAAAGGAAATTCATCAAAAAATTTACCAAGAATTGTGCTTTCCTGAATACTCAAATCAATACTCTGAACTCACAAGAAGGTTACATGGATGTACGGCTTCAGAGAATTAATCTTCCATCCCCCTTTCCAGTTATTTTGGAACCTAGTGCATTAACGAGCTATTACTGAATTCATAAGGCAGTACATAAAGTCGGGACCCTAGCTTAGCTTCTCGTTGTTATGCACATGAATACCTGTGAACCTATTTGAAGAACCCAAGGATCCCCAAAAGATGATAAAAGTCCTTAAAGGGCATCCACACGAAACAATGCTTTCGTCAGACAGTCATTACTGCTTTTCGGAAAAGACAAAAGTAAAAATTTAACAAGGCAAACTCCATGGGCTAATTTCATCTATCATGACGTGTATTGATGAAGATGTATTGTAAACCTAACAGTGGATGTGGCAAATAAACAAGCCTGGCAAAACAGGTAGTAAAAATAACAAGTTCGCCCCATTTCGTGTTCTAATAAGGACATGCAATATAAACACAGAAAGGTAAAGGACAAGTTGATGTATGAATACTCTTTTATTTACAACAGACTATCGAAAGTGAAACTTATATTACCTTCTTGGCATTGTTTAGCTGATGGTAGAGCGAGTATCTTGGAATACATTCACTTGCTGCTGTCTGTGGCGATTAAAATCGACAGTCTTAAGTCGCTGCATTGTGAAATTAGGACGAATGTCCAGGATACTACGTGAAAAGTGCGTAAAAAATCATTCCAATTGAGTTGCCTATAAGTTTTATAAGTTGTGTTTGGTCTGCAAGTCAACAGCAGCTCAGAAAGTCCCCTAACGATTAGACTTCAAACTAAAGTGCTAAAATGTTTACGTAATGTTTAATCAGAAAAGTTGAACTGATTGGGTTTGCCGTAGGTTAATTGTATTCCGTTTCACATAGTTATAAACTTTAAAGTCATAGCTACAAAAACTGCGGAAAAAGACTCACTCAGTCCTGGTAGTACTGGTCGTACCAAGTTGTGAGTCATCCGTCTAGACATCGGGACCAAACAGAACGTAATTGCCTGTGAAACTGTATGTGTGATCCGTACTTCGGCATAAAAGCAATAAAATGAGCGTGAGGTGAGAGTAGTGTCCGGTAGAGAGTTCACTTTCGCGGAAAGACTATTTTGCTCTTTGTAACAGTATAGCCCAACAACTGTTATACTGATTGCGAACAAATCATACAGTGAGATGAAGCATATGTTTGGCACAGAAAGGCGACCAACTTAGTGGGCACGACTTGTCGTCGAAGCGAAAAACACCAAAAAATTTCAGGGAGAGGGGCAAAATATCAAAAACTTAGTGGTTGCGCTGTTTTGCTTGACCGAAATGTCTTAGCCAATGACCACCTGTACCATGCACTTCTGTACCTGTGTCATGTGGCCTGGAATGAATACCTACCCACCCGCTTCTCCAACTTTTCTGACCGTAATCGGTTAGCAAAAGACTATTTAGTACGATTCAGAAACAGCCAGACTTTTAGTAGGTTCCACCAGAGCTGCACAGAGGAAAAGCTAAGAGAATTTAATCAACCCAGATCACTGGCCGATTGAAGTTTAAGGCATGTTCGTGCATGGGCCCATGCCATGCATCCAATAAAAATGACGACCAATGGTCTCTCAGTTGAATCTAATCAGGCATTCCAGATAATTCTACATGGTCGTAATCTCCGGTCAAAAGTTACTGTGAAATGTAGCTAATCAAGCTCATTCAGCCAAAGCTATGTACGAAATAGTTTCTGGTACACCGTGTATGTCTATCCTGAACTTATTCTTTCGTTGGTCTATTTGAGTGACTCTTAGTTGGTCTTCTTGATGTTGCTGCAAATCACGCTTACCATCGATGTAAATGTATCTTCTGCGTAACGGTTGATGCGACAGAGTGAATTATAGCACCTAGCTGGCTAAGCCACATGATTTCATAGGTGAAATGGATCAAATAGGTCCAAATACTCAACGAATCCGGGATGTGGTTTTTATGCCCTCACAAGACTAATTTCAATGTTTGGAACAATGATGAATCGCTTTGTCTTTTTGCCAGTTGGATAAGGTAGATATATGCAATTTACAGGCTCGCCCCACAAACTCATGTAAAATTTTGTCTCTATTTTCAGGTTAACTTCCCATTATGACTAAGCATTTTGTTTTCGGGACCACATCCATCATCAAATTCAAAATAACATGCAAAAGTTTTGTGTGTCGGGTCAGATTTTGGATGCAGTAATACTGAAGTCTCTGGCTACCCGGTACTGGCAGCGGTGACCTATGCGTCAATAATTGGGATAGTGTTGAACTAAAACCTACTTGTCGGAAAACGTAATCGCTTTAATGGATCAAACTTAGGTTAGATAAGTTGACTTGTTGTGCGAGAATGAATAAACCAAAATCTAGTTTGTAATCCTACAGATAGTTAGATAGAGTACGTTCCTTCGGAACACGAAGTTCTAGCTCTTGGTCTTTGTCTCATTTGTTTGCAAAGTCAAAGGCCTTTTTACTGGTACTTTGAGACAGCAAGACATTAACTTACCCTGTACAACTCAACACGCAACAAATTGAAAGGTTGGGGAATGCTGGTATTTCCTGCTTCATGTAGACTTCAAAACGACCTGCTTAGGAAGGCTTGTGAACATGAGAACCCGGTCTATTGCATGGATGGAATGGGTTAGGCAAGCATTGTTCGAGATATTGTTTGTGCTGGTGTCACTTGGAACCGAATTATTCGTTGCCGGATTAGAGCACACGATCCATGTGTTCAAAGCTGATCAGGTAATAAGTGACATGTTTGTGATTTCGCCAAAAAGTAAAGATACAGCCAAATTTCAGTGAGAGATATTTCGTTTATTTCGGTATGACTATTATGCAATTAACCTGTTGACTCACTCAGACAATGTGACTGTTAGTTAGAGACCATATTTCATCTAAGTTAATGGATCCCCGTACAAATCCTACAACGCATTGGGCGAATGGTAAGGAGAAACTTGTATTTGTACCACCAGAAACCCAAGGCACATGGAGGTCTTCATTCTCACTGGGACTCAATGCTGCTGTAATTAAGCAGTCATTATTATGGTTTTACCAAGCATAGATTATAATTTAAATCGAACCGCCACTGTTTTGACCAGCATTTGGATTTTT